>CAUYPK010039965.1:0-15865 GCA_963574355.1 Loris lydekkerianus | reverse complement strand
CAGCCTTAAAGAAAGATGGAGACTTTACCTCCTTTGTGTGTACATGGATGGAGCTAAAATCAAGTTTTAAATGGCAGGCGTGATTCCTTGAGATTTGCAATTTGAAAACCCTAATTCAAGCTTTAGAAATTAAATAAGATGATGGAAAATTTCACCTAAAAATATTAATTTCATGATGCTACAAGGATGATTTACAGGGGGAATTTAAATTTAAATATATTTTAAATATATTATTTATGCAAAGTTTACTAAATTAATTAATTACTAATAAAATACTTTATTATAGTCACTTAAAAAGAATTTCCAATGGATTTTTTTAGCTGATGGGATATAAAGTAAAGTTGATGGGTAATTCAGATTCCCAAAATAGATGATGATCACCCTCATCCACTGCCCTTTTCCTGGAAACTACCACTGAATGGATAGGTGATTTTATTTTACAAATTGTAGATGTTTATAGAACCACAGTGTAATGATTAATTTTATGTAGAATCTTGGCTAAGCCTGGCTGCCTAGATGTTTGGTCAAATATTCTAGAAGACATTTTGAAGATTTTAAAGATGAGATTAACATTTACAGCAGGAGACTTTAAGTGAAGCAGATTTTCATCCAGAATGTGTGTTGGTCTCATTCAGTCAATTGAATAATTTAATATGAAAAGGTTGACCTTCTTAGAAGTGGGAATTCTACCAGCAACTGCCTTTGAAGGATGCTCTTCTTTGGGACTTCAGCCAACCAGCCTATCTTGTGGATTTGCCAAGCTTTCACACTTTAGCAAACCAATTCTTTATAATCAATCAACTTCTCTCCACACACACACACACACACACACACACACACACACTTGATTCTGTTTCTCCAGAGAACTCTGATTAAATTTAGGGAACTTAAATATAGTTTGCCTGCATTTTAAAATTTCTAGAATAATTTAGTCAGTCCTGAGAATTAAACTGCTAATATGGAAAACAAATATTGAAATTTAAAGAAAATTTTCCAGTGCTTATTGTTAACTTTATGTTATTAATTAATAAACCCCATATTTTATTTTTCATATAGTAATATTAAATTTTTGGAATGATAGAATTTGAAATTATATGTTCTGTATCTGAGAAATATTTCAACTATTTTACTAAAGATACTTTATCATTTTCTTCAGCTCATTCGGTTTATGGCATCAGAAATTATCAACTCTCCAAGAAAAAAATTTCACTTTCTAAATTTTACAAATTGTCACTCTCATCTGCAAAGAAAATAATAATATTGAAGTTCTCTTTCCTTTCATTATAACCAAAGCAAATATATTAAATTTTATATGCCTGATCTGGGAAATCAGTTTCTGTCTTCAATAACTGATTGTATGTTATAACTGGGTCCTTTACAAATGAGCTGCAATTCTATTGCTTAAAAATTGCTTTCCTGTGCAACATGCTGTAGTAATGAATTAAATCCAAATGAGCCTTATATTCACAATGAAGTAATATGTAACTCGTCTCCTGTGGAACTTTTTTATTATCTAACACAAGGCAAGCTAATGTCTTCTTCTCATGGCTCACTTCTCTGAAGGGGATGCAGCTTTCAGTGCTAGAAATAAAGAAAGAAAACTATGATTTGAGATCAAATTACCTTTTTATAAACTCTATGAATCATAGAGAGCACCTGAACATGCCCCCAAACATGCACATCAAATTCTGATAGAATAAGAAACAAAAGAAGCAGCTCCAGTTCTGTGGGGTACATTTCTATCTGTGATAGAAAAATGAAACTGAACAGTTTTCTTTGAACAGAAATATGTGCAGGTGGTTTTACCTTCAATAAAAATAAAGTAAGTGTGGGCGTTTTCTCTCTATTTCTTCACTTGGTTTCATCAGATTAACTCTATTCTGTAGGGAACAACTTGTAAGATCAGCTTGTACCAATATTGTAGTTCAAGCTGCTACATAGATTTAAAAGCTCTAATTTATTAGCCTGATAATCTTTATGATTCAATGAAACACATCAGGTATTCCCTTATTAAACCATGTTAGGCATGTCTGCATGGAGTATTTTAATTTAACTGGATATTTCTAAATGTGACTTGCTATTTCATACGTCCAAAGAACTAAGAAAGACAAATATTTGTCTGAGTCCATTGAGGCAACCCTTACAGATTTTTTTTCTGTATTTTCTTCTTGTTCACCATAGCTGGGTCTGAATTACATGTTGTTTGGCATAATACCTGGTCCAGATCTAACCAAACCTTCCTTCTATCTTTCTTATTTAAGTATAGAATAGAAATTCCTGTAAGATGTTTCTGCTTATTTAATTCCTAAATTATACTTCAATCAATAATTCAAATCACACACAGACAGCAGCACATTATCTATCTATACAGTGTAACACAAGGAACTTAGAGGCAAGGTCAAAGCAATACACTGTAATGAGGCAAGAAGATGCCTTAGCTTCCTAATTTAAGAATTTGTATCATTCTTACTGGAAGTTATATTCCAATTTTAAAATAGCCTACTATTGCAAGACTTATTCAATGTATCTTTTAATCCCAGTGCATTTATTCATATTAAGGAATAACATTGAGGGATATTGAGTGCTGGGCATTGAGCTAGGTACCAGAGATAGAGTCAAGAGTAGACATACAAAATAACCACATTTCTGCTATTTAGATCCCTGTTGGCAGACTCAGGCAACAGGAGCATACTTGTTTATATAATACAAACGGAGTATAATGACAACATTACATACCCTGGTCAGAAGGAAGGAAGAAAAGAAAGGAGGGAAGGGACGGAACTTGCAAGGGTCTCCAGGTGATCATTTGGAGTAAAGTGGTCAGCTCAGCTTCAGACGGTCACTTTGTTTGAGAAGAATGGACCTGTCCCCTCTTTTGCTGGGATTGTCAGGGTGTCTGGGATTGTTCAGAAGCCAACTGGCTGACAGAGCCTGGCCCACATTTTGATGACTACCCCAGAGCTCTTTCCCTACTAGTTTATTTGCTTTTTGCCATCATATTTGCAGACAAAAAGAAAACTAACAAAATAAAAACAAAGAAAACAAATCCAACTCCTGGAAAGTGAATTCAATAGAAAGGGCAGAAGGGAGAGGTGGTGATACCTGCCCCTTTCTTGAGAAATCCTACTTACTTGCACTATTTGACATGGAATTTAATTTTTCCAAATAGGAATCCTTGCTCCATTCCTACTGCTCTTTAAAAACATTAAAGTTGGAGTGATTTATTTAAAATTCCTTTATTTTCAAAATAGCCTCACTCCTCAAAATTGCCTCATCCCTTCCCATTATTAATTTTGGGGACTCTTTTCCCCATAGATTTCACATTATGTACAGAACTGGTGGGGCATGAGTAATAAGAGAAAAGTTTATCCTAAAAGAACCATTTTGAGGATTATATGTTACTCCTGGATTCTTGAGTTCTTAGATTTTCGTAATTAGTTGCAATCTTTTAAAAGAGTGGCATGTTGTTAATTATATCCAATTCTGGTCTAGGCATGTTGTTAATTATATCCAATTCTGGTCTACACCCAGTGGTGTATGTTAATGTTTAAGACTTCAGGCAATATCAGTGAGGAGAGCTCCTTTACAGACGTGGAAACTAAACTAAGATGTTCACATGGATTTTCTTGTCTACTTATGCTGCTATTTCTGCTGCTAGTCATTTCATCCCCCAAATAAAATTATTTTCCTACTTAGGATTGGGACAAACTAAATAAAAAACAGTACTGGTATTAAGTATTGCTACAACAATCTGAAGTTATTATAAAATAATTTCCTGATTGGATAAAAAAAAAAAAAAAGTGAAAATAAGACAGAATGATGAAAAGAAAACTAGGAAATTTAGACAACAATTTGGAGTGAGCAAAGAGGACAGAGATACAAAGTGAATTGTTTTTCTTCTGCCTGGTGATTCAAGGGAGGGTTTTGGGAATGACTGCACCTGGGTCAGAAGGTAACCTGGGAAGGCAATACCTCTGTGGGAATCTGCTTTAGAAAATTTCTCGAGGCAGGAATAAAAAGGGCGACAGTCCAGGTGTCCTCAAACTTTTTAACAGGGGGCCAATTCACTGTCCCTCAGACCGTTGGAGGGCCAGATTATAGTTTAAAAAAACAAAAACAAACAAACAAAAAAAAAACTATGAACAAATTCCTATGCATACTGCACATATCTTATTTTGAAGTAAAAAAACAAAACGGGAACAAATACAATCACACCTCCTCATGTGGCCCGTGGGCCGCAGTTTGAGGACCTCTGACGCAAGACAGAGTCTACACAGGGCAGGAGAGAAATGGCCATTCAGCTGTTCAGATCAGAGAGATCCACCTCCCACAGCCTGTCTGGGGTTATGCCCAGGCACTAGAAATACGATGCTTTGCTCCAGGGAATATTTATCCAGCCTTATTCTGGGTCTGGGGAGTCAATTAATAATATGAAAGGGAATCCAAGAAACTTGCAAAACTTAGCAGAAAATGAAACACATGTCCAGATCTCACTTGACCTTGGGAAGTTGCCCAGGCCTTTCCAGATTTGTACTTAAGCTATACACTCAGGGTTTGACAGAGGTCATGCTATTTTCTTTTTCTGTGGATTAAACTACTTAATATAACTCAGAGGACTATGTATGTCCAGTATTTCTTAAAATGCACTCACAGAGTGCTGGGAAACAGAAATATGCACCTACAATTATTTTTGAAATTCCACCTCAGGTCCAACAATAGTCATCTAGATGTCAACCTGTGATTGTTTTCAGGTGGCACTAATAATGTGTTTGGGAAAATAAAATAATAAAATTAAAAGACTTGGTTTCCATTTGCTCCCAAGCTGGTTTTGCCCTAAAACCTCAGCTGTGATCCACACTTGACTTTAGCACCAGCGACTTGTTGGAACCGTGAGACTCAGTTTTCTTACAATCCAGGCCTGCTGTGTTCTCTGGCCAGATGGTAGGGAAAGGGTGAATCAGTGTCTTCCCACACACATCAGTGTTCTTGTGGCTGCCAGTATTGTACTTACTGCATTTCTGTATGGGCATTTCATGCTCTTGTAAAGATTTGAAATCGGGGGAATTTTTTTTTTTTTTTTTTTTTTGCAGTTTTTGGCAGGGGCTGGGTTTGAACCCGCCACCTCTGGTATATGGGGCTAGCGCCCTACTCCTTTGAGCCACAGGCACCACCCCAGGGGAATTTTTTTTCACAGCAACATGAGCAACTTAGAAATGGACTTGAAATCAGTCTCCCTAGGACCAAATCTCAGATCCACTATATCCAGCTATAAGATATTTTTGTTTGTTTTTGAGACAGAGTCTCACTTTGTTGCCCTTTGTAGAGTGCTGTGGCATCATAACTCACAGAAACCTCAAACTCTTGGGCTCAAGTGATTCTCTTGCCTCAGCCTCCCAGGTAGGTGGGACTAAAGGTGCCCACCACAACTCCCATCTATTTTTAGAAACAAGGTCTTGCTCTGGCTCAGGCTGGTCTCGAACCTGTGAGCTCAGGCAGTCCATCCTCCTCGGCCTCTCAGAGTGCTAGGATTACAGGAGGGAGCCACTGTGCCTGGCCCAACCAGCTGTATGATATTGAACAATTTTGTTAAATTTATGACACAGTTATCTCATTTATAAAATGCAGCTCTTACTAGTCCTACCTTCAGATAAATGTATAAATATATTTAGATGAAGACCTGGCACGTGGGAACCAATCTATTTATTGTTGCGTTGTTTTTGTCCGTGAGAGCTCTTCAGTCTCTCTTCACTGGCAATCCCACTCACTTCTGTCCTTTGTAGGCTGGTTCCTTGGAATGTTGCCCAGCCTGTGTCTCATCTGTTTCTCCCTTCTTCTTTACTTTCCTCTCCCCTCCAAGTACATGTTGATATTTTTTTTTCCTTATTTCTTCCATGTCATGCTATTAGAGGCTCATTTTCCATATTCCAAGTTTTTTCCAAAACAGTTATTTTTTTCCAAAAATTTTGGTGGAAGCACAGAAATACATGACCATATTTATAAAGTAAATCTTTATTTCACCTTGGATATAAGCGAAGACATCTTAGGTGGTAACACAAACTCAGGTATAATTCATCCTGCGCACTAAGTCAGGCTCCCTATCATGACATCAGCCAACAGGCCCTGTCTGGCATTAGGCAGATAAGAAGCAGATCTCATTAATTTATACTTTGAAGGCACATAAATGTCCAGAAGTTACCTAGAAATGGGAATTTCCAGTTATAGAATCTTAAACAATTTGATTTAATGAAAAACAAGTGTTGAAAGCCTACTCTGTACCTGGCCTTATATTAAATATAAAATTTAAATAATATGTAAATGAATAGATCCTCTAGGAAGATATGCTCTTATAGAGGGAGAGTTATATAAATGTATAAATATCTGTAATATAAGGCACAGTGAAGTCAGTGCAAAAATTACAAAGACTGTTAGGGGAAGGACATGAGTCTTGGTGGAGTAGAGCCCTTTAGGGATTTCCAGAAAAGATGGGCACTGGGGCTGGGGAGAACTTAGGTGAAATTATTGTATGGACATGAGGATAGAAAGCTTGAACAAAGACACGGAGGTAAGAAAGCATTAAAAGAGAAATTAGGTTGTCTGGTGAGTGCGTTTGGTTGAGAAAATATTAGTTGATAAAAGATCAGCCTTCAGAAGTAGGTTAGGATAATTTCATGGACAGTTTGGAGCAAAGTTGATGGTTAGAACTTGGCTTTGAACAGAATGAGAAAGCATCAAAAGATTCTGACTTGGAAATTATAAGATCAAACATGGTTTTTCAGAAGGGAACTCACTTGAAAGATGGATTAGAGGCAGAAAAAGCCTGGAAACAAGAAGGACATTACAGAGATGGTCACAGATGTCCCTTTCACTGTATCTGTTTAATAAATATTTGTCCAGTGTGTGATCAGTGAAGTCTGGAGCAAATATTTGTGGAGAGGTGTAGACATAAAGACAAGTGTTCACGGGCGGGCCATAGTACACAAAATTAGTTTTAGATTTTAACTACAATCTGCCTGATTTTGATTAAAAGCGAAATTCTCAGGCTCTAGGATGACAAGTGTCTTATCAGTTCTTCTTACCGAGAATCTATCAAGATCAGCAAAAGGTCTGAGGTTTTATCTTGCTACCAAGCTAAGAAGTTAGCTTGCCATAGTTTCACAAATACTTGCAAAATATACAAAACTCCTGGGTCAAATATAAGATGTAGTTTATTACAAGCAGTACACATGATGTTTGTGTGAGTGTTTTGAGCCCCATTTCCCACAGGGTAATGAAAAGAGTGTTAGTTGGCAGTGCAGCACACAGCAGTTGCATTGGAAGAGAGGAAGCTTAAGCTTTGGGATGCTAAGATTTTGATTCTGGGCAATAGGCATGCCTGCCTATTGCTCTTGAGGGAGATACTGTCTTCATCTTCTCAAGGCTGCAAACAAACCTATCTTTTCTCTTGAGAAAACACTATCTCTGTCTTCTAAGGCTGTTTGTTGCATCCACCTGCTTGGATAGTCAATACCTCTGATCACGAATGTGAGAGGCATAGCCTATGTGGAATCAAGTTTTGTTAGTGGTTCACACTCATCAGGTCTCAGTAACGTAGTTAAACATGTTAGATATCTGCTTTGTGCAAGTACTATCTGTTAGGTGATAGGAATGGGGTTCTCAGAGAACAGTAGAGTCTCACCTTCCAAGAGCTTAAAGTCTTAGTGAAGGATAGAGAGAAAAACACGTCTTCAGAGTGGAAGCTGAGTGTCATAACTGGACTAACACAGATCTAGACAAAGTGCTGTAAGAAGAAAGAAGGATTCTCATTGGAGGAATATTAGATCACATGGGGGTGGCAGAATAGATGTAGGATCACAGCAAAAATAACTCTAATAAATCAAACCAAACCTGGGGAAAAAACTTGGAACAGTCTGGGAGAAATAAGGAATGGTAATAGTTGGGAATATTTTGCTATATGGTGCCCTCTGTAGACTATGGGAAACAAAATGTTAGTATATATTATACATAAACAATTGTTATACATTATATATTAATAAAAATTATTATGCCTAAATGAATCTAATTTGTCTTTGATTATTTAGGTACATATTCATTTTCTAGATGTATATTAGATCTATAAGTATTATATTCTTACTTTTCTTAGAGTTACATTGGCATTGAAAAACTGGTGATCCCTCTAATGAAGCATTACAAGTCACACTAGGTGCTAATTAAAAACAGGAAGCCAGTCTTGGAACTGGATAGATACTTAAGGATACCCTCTAAAACCTCGGGCGTTAGCCATAGATAGAATGTCACAACAATACACCGAAATTTAGAAAATCTTAAAGGGAAAAATTATGCCTAAAATGACATGAAAAGATTGAGATGGTGTTTGTTTCATGAGGTGAGAGGCTCAGACAAATTATGGTATATAAGCAATGGAAAAATGTCTAAATGAAAAGGAGTGGCCATAGTATTTCATTTCAGCCAATTCAAATCATAAAACTATATGGTTTTGTTTTCTTTTTAACGATTAGTTTATTAGCTTAGTTTTTCCCTACTTGCTTTTGTTTATTTTTTAATTTTTTTATTTCACAATACTGTGGGGGTACAGATGTTTTGGTTATATGGAATACTTTTATACTGCTTGAGTCAGAGTTACAATTATGCCCATCAACCAAATAGTGTACATTATACCTGTTAGGCGTGATTTTACCCGTCTCTTCCTCCTATGGGGATCTGTGCACATGAGTGCTAATCAGTTTGTACCAATTTAATAGTGAGTACATTTGGTGTTTGTTTTCCCCTTATAATACTTCACTTAGAAGAACGGTCTCCAGTTCCATCCAGATCGTTGCAAAAGTTATTCATCCATTTTTATGGCTGAGTAGTGTTCCACGGTATACATATTACATTTTGTCAATTCACTCATGAATTGATGGGTATGTTGGTCAATTCCACATCTTTGTGTTTGTGAATTGTACTGCAATAAACATTCAGGTGCAAGTGTGTTTGATAAAATGACTTTTTTCCCTTGGGGTAAATACCCAGTAGTGATTATTGAATCAAATGGTAGGTCTATTTTTAGTTCTTTGAGGTGTCTCCATATGACTTGCCACAGAGGTGGTACTAGTTTGCAGTCCCACCAGCAGGGTATAAGTGTTTAATCCTGTCCTCATCCCCACCAGCATCTATTGTGTTGGGACGTTTTGAACAAAAGCCCTTCTCACTGGGATTAGGTGATATCTCATTGTGTTTTTAATTTATGTTTCCCCGATGATGAGTGGCATTGAACATTTCTGAGATATTTATTAGTTGTTAGTCTATCTTCATTTGAAAAGTCCCTGTTCCTGTCTTTTGCCTACTTTTAATGTGGCTTTGTTATTGTGGTTGTTTGCTGATTTGCATAAGTTCTTTGTTAGACTCCAGTTATTGGCCCTTGATTGCATGTAAATATTTTCTTCCCTTCTGTAAGTTATCTGTTAGCTCTGTTTATTGGCTGTGGAAAAAGCTTTTTAATTTAATCAGATTCCATTCACTTATTTTTCTTGTTGTCATTGCCATTGAGGTCTTCCTCATAAATTCTTTCCTTTGGTTGATATCTACAAAAGATTTTCCAACATTTTCTTCTAGCATTCTTATTGTTTCATGCCTTAGATTTAATTCTGTCTGTCATCAGTCTTGAACTAATTTTTGTGGGTGATGAGAGATAAGGATCCTGTTTCAATCTTTTATATGTGGCTATCCAATTTTCCCAGCACAATTTCTTGAATTCTTTCTACCAGTGAATATTTTTGTGTGCTTTGTCAAACATCAGGTGGCAGTGTGTGAATGGTTCTCTGTTTTGTTCTATTGGGCTGCCAGCGCCATGCTGTTTTGGTTACTATAGCCTTGTACTATAGCTTAAAGTCTGGCAGAGTGATGCCTCCAGATTTGTTCCTTTTGCTTAAGATTGCTTTATGTATTTAGACTCTTTTTTGGTTTCAAACAAAGCATAGAATTAATTTATCTAGATCTGTGATAAATGACATTGTTATTTTAATGGGGATTCCATTGAATCTATAAATCACTTTGAGTAGAATGGACATTTTAATGAGGTTTATTCTGTTGATCCATAAAGCACGATATGTTTTTCCAATTGTTAATGTCATCTTCAATTTTATTACAAAGTGATTAATAGTTATCTTTATAGGGATCTTTCACCTCTTTGATTAAATATATTTCTAGGTATTTTATTTTCTTTATGGCTGTTACAAATGCTATTGAGTCTTTGATTTGCTTCTCAGCCTATTGTTGGTGTAGGGGAATGCTACTGATTTATGAACATGCATTTTGTAACCTGACACTTTGCTGAATTTATTTACCAATTTCAGGTATCTCTTGGCAGAATCTTTGGGGTTTTCTAGATCTAAGATCATATCATCATAGCTTGACCTTCTCTTTTCCCATCTGGATACCCTTAATTTCCTTCTACTGCCTGATGCTCTGGTTAGGGCTTCAAGCACTGTGATGAATAGAAGTGATGATGGTGGGCAACCCTGTCTTGTTCTAGTTGTAAGTGGGAATGCTTTCATCTTTCCCCCATTTAGTATGATGTTGGTCTTAGTTTATTATTTACGGTTTTTATAGTTTTGAGGTATGTTCCATTCATGCCTAATTTATTAAGAGCTTTTATCATAAAAGGGTGTTAAATTTGGTTGAATGCCTTTTCTGTACCTATTGACATGGTTATATGATCCTTGTTCCTGCTTCTGTTTAAATGCAGAATCACATTTATGGATTTTCATATGTTGAACCACACATTTATTCCTGAGTGAAGCCCTGCTGGATTATTATCATTATTATTATTATTTAATGTGCAGCTGAATTCAGTTTGCTTGAATTTTATTGAGTATTTTTGTTTCTGTAGGGAAGATTGATCTGTAGCTTCCTTCTGTTGTTGTTGTTGTTGTTGTGTGTCCTTTCCTGGCTTAGGTATCAAGGTAATACTGGCTTTGAGAATTCCTTCCTTCTAAATATTATAAAATAATTTCTACTGTGTGAGCATCTATTTTTAATTGAGGTCAGTCTTTTTTTTTTTTTTTTTTTTTTTTTTAGACAGTGTCTTAAGCTATCGCCCTGGGTAGAGCGCCTTGGCATCACAGCTCACAGCAACCTCCAACTCCTGGGCTCAAGTGATTCTCCCACCTCCACCTCCCAAGTAGTAGCTGGGACTACAGGCACCTGCTACAATGCCTGGCCACTTTTTGGTTGCAGCTGTCATTGCTGTCTGATGGGCCCAGGCTGGATTCGAACCCGCCAGCTCAGGTGTATGTGGCTGGCACCTTAGCTGCTTGAGTCACAGGTGCCGAGCCTCTTTGAGGTCTGTTAAACTTTTCTGTGAAAGCATCTGGTCTGTAGCATTTTTTTTGTTGGAAGATTTTGTATTTCTGCTTCATTTATTTTGCTCAGTATTGATCTGTTCAGTTCTATTTCTTCTTGGTTAAGCTTTGGGAGGTTTTTGTTTCCAAGTATTTGTTAATTTCCTCAATGTTTTCAAATGCATGTGCATAGAGATTTTTATTGTGTTCAGAGAGGATGTTTTGTGTTTCTTTGGTGTCAGTTCTGATGCCTCCATGTTGGTTTCTCACTGAGCTCATTTTGGTCCTCTTGTTTCTATTGTTGGTTAGTCTACCAAGGCATCTATTGATTTTGTTTATCTTTTCAAAGAACCAAATGTTTGTTTCATTAATCTTCTGTACTTTTTGTTGTTTATTTGTTTGGGTTTCAATTTAATTTTGTTCTGCTCTGACTTCAGTTATTTCTTTTCTTCTGCTGAGTTTGGGTGTAGTTTGCTCTTCTTTTTCTAGTTCCTTGAGATGATTTATTAGAACATTTATTTGTGATCTTTCTGTCCTTTTGGTGTAGGGATTTAAGGCTGCAATTTTTCTTCTTAGGAATGCTTTTGCTGCATCACATAGAATTTGGTAACTTGTGTCTCCTTTGTCATTTTGTTTGAGAAATCTTTTGATTTCCTTTGTGATTTCCTCTTTGACCCAATAATAGTTCTTCAGTAGGTTGATAAATTTCTGTGACTTCATGTAGAATTAAGTGTTTCTGTTGGAGTTGATTTCTAATTTTATTTCACTGTGGCTTGAGAAGATGCAAGATATTATTTCTATTTTTGTGAATGTTTTGAGACATGTTACATGGCCTAAGATATGATCAGTTTTAGAGAATGTTCCATGCACTGATGAGAGAAATGTATATTTAGTGGTTTTGGATTAGCATGCTCTGTAAATGTCAGACCCATTTGCTCTAGAATCCCATTTAAGTCAACTGCTTATTTATTTTCTTCATGGAGGATCTTTTCAATTCTGGCAGTGGGATATTGAAGTCCTCAGCCATTACAATGCTATTGTTTATCACTTTGTTTAGATCATTAGGGCTTGCTTTATGAATCTGGGGGCATTGTGTTAAGTGCATAAATATTTATTATTTTTATGTCTTCTTGATTAATTGCTATCTTTACCATTATATTATGACCATCGTTTTCTTTTTTCTTTACTATAGTTGATTTGAAGTCTATTTTATCAGATATGAGAATAGCTATACCTGCTTTCTTTTTATTTCCATTTGCATGAAATATTCTTTTCCATCCCTTCATCTTTCATCTGAATGTGTCTTTGTGGGTTAGATGTGTTAACTGGAGACAGCAAATATTTGACATGTATTATTTTTTAATCTGTTCAGCCACGTATGTCTTCCATGGGGGAATTCAAGTCATTCCCCCATGGAATCTTTCTGTGATCTTTCTGTTTGAAAGAATTGATAAGTGGGATGTATTTCTGTGCATCCTGTTGGGCAGACCCTTATTGCTTCTTTTTATCTCTTGAGTCATTATTTTATATGGTTCTGAGCTTTAGCTTTGGGTGATTTTACACACATGGCGTCTATTGTGCTGATTGATATATAATGAAGATCTGAATACTTTCTCAGTGAATGTTTGTCTGAAAATTTCTTTATTTCTTCCTGATATAAGATACACAGTTGTGTAGGATACAAAATTGTAGGCTAGCCATTGTTCTGTTTAAGAAGACTTGCTTATTACTTGTCAGTTGAGAAGTTTGTAGTTGCAGTTATCTTGATGGGTTTTTCTGTGCAAATTACCTGATGCTTTTGCCTGAATGCTGGTAGGAGTTCCTCAATCAAGTTAACGCAAAGTTAACGTTTGCCAGTCTAGTGACTGCCTCTTTGTGATGAATCTCCTTAACGTTTGTCTGGTGACTCTATGCTGTGGTGTTGCCTCTTTGTGATGAATCTCGTTAGTGTTCGTGAGTCTGGTGACTGTGTGTTGTGGTACTGCCTCTTTGTGATGAATCTCACAGGTGTTCATTGAGTTTCTTGTGCCTGGATATCTAAATTTCTAGGTATTTCCTTCTCTAACCCTTGTATGTTTCCTTCTTCACCCTCTGCCCTCTGGAATGTCTACGATTCTTATATTTGGCCTCTTTGTACCATCCCATATTTCTTTTACGCTTTGTTCATTTCTCTTATTTCATTGTTCTTTTTCGTTGGCTGACTTGTTTAACTAAAAGGTGTTCTCTTCAAGGTCTGAGACTCTTTATTCTACCTGTTGAGTCTATTCTTAAAACTTACTACTGTCTTTTGTATTTTCTTCAATGCATTTTTCATTTCTAGAAGTTCTATTTGATATATTTTTTAATAACTTGATTTCCTCAGTGAATTTTTCATTCATTTCCTCTATTACTTTTGTCATTTCTTTGTATTGATTTTCCATTTTCTCTTGTATTTTATTAAACTTCCTTATAATCTATATTTGGAATTGTTTTTTTGCCATTTCAGTATTTTCCTTTTGCTTGGTATCCATTGATAAAGAGCTGTTGTTTCCTTTTAGGGTGTCCTTTTGCTCTGATTTTTATACTTCCAGAGTTTTTTCACTAATTCCTTCTCATCTGTCCATTTGCTTGAGTCCTGGAGTTTTAGGCCTGGCTTGTGGGCCTGAATCCATGTCCCTAAAGCTAATGCCATAGAGACGAGTGCTTGTCTTGAGTTGCCTGTGGGTTTCAAGCAGGTTTGATAATCCTCTTAGGTTGCCTCTGACCTGTTGTCTTCCTCTCTTCCCAGCAATGTGTATTTTGTGTTTGGTCCCCCAGCTTAATTTCTAAGATGGCAGGTGGAGTTGTGAATATGAATCAGACATGCTCTGTTAGTTTAGGTTGGAAGATGCTATGATGAGCTATAGAGCTTTTCTCCTTCTCATTGGGAGGATACAGGTCCACCTCAGGACCCCACCAATACCTCTGTGGTGGAGGGAGGAACAAGACAGTTGGCAACTAGATTACAGGAGCCTGAAAGTCTTTACAGAGCTTTGGTTGGGCTCAGAAGGTGCTTTTCTAGCTACTAGGGGAAGTTGCTGGATCAGGACAGGCTGTCCAATTAGGAGGTTGTTCGTGGGGGAGGGACCCAAATGCTTGAGTGCTAGGGCACTGGGTTGGAGTCTTTCCATCCTTATCGAGTAGTGCAGGTTTTCTGTGGAGAGGGGTGGGTGCTCTCACCAAATACTACTTCTTAGACACCTGTAGCACACTCCCATCAGTTTAGTCCATCTAGTCCCAATCACCCCTTAAGTCCAGCTCTCATCCCTCCCTCCAGCTGTGTGTCTGATCCACTAGCATGTTTCTCTGTGAATCATTTGTGGGTTGAGAATTTCCAGATTGTGCACCTCTGTTACACTACTACTAGTCCCCAAAGAAAGAGGTGTGGTAACAATCTGTGGGAACCTTATTTTGGAGCACATACTCACCAGAGATAAACAGGTGTTTGCTTACCATGGAAACAGGGGCCAGACTAGTCCTCTCTGAAAACCATATGCTTATCCAATATAGTGGTTCTCCTTAGTGGGCTATGGGCCCAGATCCCCATTCCTCAGGACTCCACCATACTCTCCCATTGGATATGTCTTGGTAGGCTTCCTTGCCACGTACATTCAGCTTCCAGACTTCTCCCCCACGTCCCCTGGAATCCTCTCATGTCTGTTGGGCACAGGGTCTGACTGGATTATCTGAGCTACTGGTGTTTGACCATGCACAACACTGGCAGTTGTGGAGTTTCCAAGTTGTGTACCCTTGTTTCACCACAAGCCCTCACAGGCAGAGGCAGGGGCTCCAGTCTCTTGTGGAGACCTCAGCCTGAATGAAAGGATCTTCACTTCTTGTCACAAACTGCTCTTGATGTTGTAATGGGTGAAGAGGGGCCCTAGCTTCTGGTCAGCCCAAGCTCCAACTCTGTTTCAGGGAAGGAGATGAAGCTTTGGATGAAGGAAGACCAGCACTCCTGCTTCTCATGGCTTCTTCATGACCCCCTGTGTACTGCCCAACTCTGGGAACACTCTATTTTATCCCCCTCTTATTTGCTGCTGTGCCTTGGCTCATTGAGGATGGGAAAGCATTCAATAAATTTATTTATTTATTTATTTTTATTTATTGTTTATTATAAATCATAGCTGTGTACATTAATGTGATCATGGGGCACCATACACTTGGTTTGTAGATCATTTGACACAATTTCATCGCACTAGTTAACATAGGCTTCCTGACATTTTCCCGGTTATTTTGCTAAGACATTTGCATTCCACATTTGCCAAGTTTTACATACACCCTTGTAAGATGCACCACAGGTGTAATCCCGTCCATCCCCTTCCATCTACCCCCCTCTCCCCTCCCTCCCCACCCTTTCCATTTTCCCCCTATTCTTAGATTGTAACTGGGTAATAGCCTTCATGTGAAGATCCTAAATTAGTTTCATAGTAGGGGTGAGTACATTGGGTACTTTTTCTTCCATTCTTGAGAGACTTTACTGAGAAGAATATGTTCCAGCTCCATCC
>CAUYPK010039960.1:0-29951 GCA_963574355.1 Loris lydekkerianus | reverse complement strand
CACCCAGTGACTTTGGCACAGGGCGCCCAAGGCTGTAGCAGTCTCTGGCCAGGAGAAGGGCTCTGTGCAGACGCAGGTAGGGCTCCAGAGGGCACACAGTTACCAGAGTCCCTGGTCAGATGGATGAGCTAATGTGGAGGTTGAGAGGACACAGGAGGGGGGACGCTGGGTTGCGTGGCTCCTGCAGTTCCTGGTCAGGGAATATGGAACCCCAGTGGGTGCGGGTCATGGGTCGGGGTTCGCTGCACACCTCTTATGGAGGTCTGGGCGGTGCCTAGCCCAGGGGTTTGAGGTTGCTATGGGCTGTGACGTCAGGGCAGTCTACCCAAGGCAACAGCCCAAGGCTCCAGTGTTCCAAACTGTCTCACTCTGCCCTTTAGGATTAGGGCTGTGAGGCAGTTCTGTCCCCGCCTTTAAGCTGCTCAGTCACTAGGTTACTTTGTCCCGCCTGATCCTTGCTCTGGGACCCTGAGGGCAAAGCTTGCCGGAGCAGTTTTTCCACATAATGGCTTTCACTTAGCCAGCTCCGTGGCTCCTTTTGGGGCCCCAGACAATGCCCAAAGTTCTCCACACTTTTGCTCAAGCTCTCCCCAAGGCAGCTCAACTGAGCGCCAAGTCCAAGAACACCAAAAAAGTTCACAGGTACGGCCTTTCCGGTTTGCAGTCTCACTACTGCTTGTACTCACTTTTGCTGGCGTGATTAGGTTGATCGAACACACGCAGCCACTTGCCAGTTTTCCACTGTTTTTGTCTTCCTCCTGGGGTCCAGAAGTCCTTTGCTGGCTCCCTGTATCCTCAAAGGGATGATCATAATCAGATCCCACCGGCCAGAGATGTCTGGAGTCTTGTCTCCCCAGATTCGCCAAGCCCAGTTACAGGGAAGCTGTTACTCAGCCGCCATCTTTAATCCACTCCCCGGTTGTTGGATTTCTAACCTAAAGAACTACAAACTAACCTAAGTTTTTATTGTTTTCAGATATCACATTTGTGTAATTTGTTACAGCAGCAAATATTAAACTAATGCATAGAGCCAACCCAGTGCTGTTCTGAGTATGGAGAGAGTGATAGAATAGCTGTCGATCGTTCCTTACTTCTATCCACCTGTATGTGGATACATATGGGGCCCACTGGGGCCACAGAAAGCTGAAGTCCTGTGGGAAGGTGGTGTGGTTTTCCAGTACAAGCCTGAGCTGCTCTGACACTGGAATGTCTACCTTCAACCTTCTAGGATTAGAAAAGACTTTGATGTGAAGGTCATTAGAAGACCCACACTAGAATATACTTGGATTTCTATTAACTATGTTTACAAATATTAATAATACTGGAAAGAAAAATGTGTTATTATAACATTTGATCCTCAAGAATAATACCTGTCAAGCAAATACACACATAGCTAATACCTGACAGGTAAATAACATTAACGCAACTTCACGGGTCTTCAGTCTCTGCTTCAAACTAGAATAGCAGAGATGTTATGAATTGGGCTTTGGGCCTGACACCTGATATCAAGGCCCTGCTCCATAGTGAAGGGAACTCTGGATGGACTGAGAAGCCACCCTGAACACGTTGCTTAGCTGGATGGGGAGGTCCCTCCTTCTGCAGGTCACCTTATCCTTATGCACCTATTCTTAAGAATTCTTAAAACTTTCTTGAGCATCTGATCAAGCATTTTATGGGGAACCTGCAAAACCAAGTGAAAAATTAAAAGATTAGACAAAGATTCTGTTGAAGTTGGTCACATAGGGTGCAGTGAGACCATGGGGAAGTTATTGTAGAACGGAGACAGAAGAGCTGAGGGCCTTGGCCCTGGTCAAGGAGCGTGTGCTGAAGACTGAAATGACTTGGAGGCAGAAGAGCATGCGGAAATTAGTTTCCCGTAATTATGGTTAGAAATGATTCTGTGAATCCTTGAGGGAGTTTCCTTGCATCATCTTCTGGAGGCTGGGAGCTTCGTACTCAAAACACCAGGATCAGATTATAGCATTTAAATAAAATGACCATTTTATTATTCTATGCTTTGAATTCCGGTAATGTTAATTTTAGTTTGGCTTGAGTAGCTGGAAATTTATCCCGTAGGTAGCCTCGATTAATTCTCTCTGATTTTGGCCCTGGGCTGAATTTCCTCCCCTTTCCAGGTAGGACAAAGGTCTTGTTAGTGAGGAGGGGGCTAACCGGGTGGGTTAAAGGTGGTTTTTGTGGTCAGGTGGTCAAGACCAGAGCAGGCAAGGACTGAGAGATGGTAGGACAGCAATACAGTTCCATCTCTCTCTCTCTGTCTCCCTCTCTCTCTCCCTCCCTCCCTCCCTCTGTTTAGTTTTTTCTTACCCCTTAACAGCTTCCTTTCCCATTCTCAGGATGGCTACTTCACCCTTCTATGACTTCTCTAAACCCTTCACTTAGCAGGAAACTTAATCTCCCATCCCTTAGAAAAGAGAGAACTCCAGTAACCTCCCTCAATTTCTTTTTTCTTTTTCTTTTTCTTTTTTTTTTTTTTTTTATTAAATCATAGCTATGTACATTGGTATGATCATGGGGCATCATACATTAGCTTCACAGACCGGTTGACACGTTTATATCACACTGGTTAACATAACCTTCCTGGCAATTTCACAGTTATTGTGTTGAGACATTTACATTCCACATGTACTAAGTTTCACATGTACCTTTGTAAGATGCACCACAAGTGTATTCAGCTATCTCCTTCTTTTCTGGTCTTTCCTGGTCTAATATTTTTTCCTATTGGCTCCTCCTCTGCCGCATATGTACTTAATAAGCAGATGTCTTACAACCAAATATCTCTCACACAATCCTGCCTCCTCCTGAGGCTGTCAAGCTCTCTTTCCTTTCCTTCATAAATAATTTTTAAAAGGAAAATATCTTCTTTCTGGTTTATTTTATTTTATTTTTTGCCACTCCATTTTCATTGCTCACTCCACAGAAATTTTGCTTTTTCCCCTTCTTCTCCGATAAAGCTGGACAATGGTCATCACCATCTGCTTCCTAACTGCCAAATCTGGTTTTCTCCTTTCAATTCTCATTGTATTTGATTTTGAAATAATTATTCAGTAACCATTTATTCCCTGGCATTGTTTTAAGCATTGTCATATATATTATTCCATCTAGTTCTCAACATCCCCCTGTGTCTTAAGTGCTATATTCCACATTCTACAGAAAAGGACGCAGCTTCACTTGATATTATTAGCAACTTCCTCCATGTGGACTATTTCCTCATCTTAATTCCTATCAAACTACTGCATTCATCTTTATTTTTTACAACATCCATTCTTCGTCAGTGACCTAAATCAATTCCACATTCATGTCTATGTGCCTGGCTGAAGAGCCTTTCCCAATATTTTTCTGGTTCATATTTTTAACTGCATAATTAATATTTCTACCTCATGCTCAAGAAACCGAACCTAACCCATTATCTTCTTATTCACATCATTGGTAAACACTTATAGAATCTATATTACATGCCTGGGATTATTTACTGCACTGATAACTTGAAGATGAATAAAACACAGCCCTGTCCTTGAGAACCAGGGGATGGAGCTGTGAACAACTCCAGGATGGAGAGTAGCTACTACACTGGAAGTATAACAAGGGGTAGGTCAAGAAACAAGAGAGGGAATCTATAGCTACCGGATGGTTCGATAGTTTCCTAGAAGAGATGAAAACTTTCAATGTTATTCTGAAGATTTCTAAACCAACAAGGAGAGAGGAAAGTGACGTTTAGAGTAAAGGTCCCAGCACGTGCAAACACATGGAAGCCCTTGAGAGAATGGTAGGCCAAGACAGCCTATGGTCTGCTACCCTGGTTGGTTGGCAGTGGGCATTGTCTATGAGGCAGATGACATCAGTATTGAATTATTTACCTAGGAAACATCTGACTTTCCTCTCCTCCAATAAATACTGTTGCAATCAATATTGTTGTTTCCATTTTTCCACTGGACTATTTAGTTCGTCATACCCTTCTTTTTTTCCCATGGCCCCTGCCTTAATTAAGATTCTTATCATAAATCATCACGAAAGATTTATTGCTTGAGGTCTAAGAAAGGAACTTTGCCTTTTCTGTTACCAAACCCTTTACTCTGCTCAGAAATAAATATGCCAATAGATCTAGATGTCTTATTAGGCTAACTTAAAATTGTGCTGGTTTTGAATTTTGAAATAGAACTAAGCAATTTTGAAAACATCATAGCATCAACTTATTGTCTCCAGACTAGCATAAATATATCTATCACATTACATCTCCTGATTTTGGGCTTGGTAAATTTGCTTATTTACATGATCTGGTATTTGGTAAATTTGGTTATCAAACAAATGTAATAGGCATTGAAAACTATATAGTATTGTTTATTTCTTGCCAGTAGATCTCGTTTCCTTTTTTAAGCATTTAAAAAAATCATACTTTTTATTTTCTCTCTGTCCTTTTTTTTTTTTTTTTTTTTTTTTGAGACTGAGTCTCACTGTGTTCCCCAGACTAGGGTGCTGTGTCATCAGCCTACCTCTCAGCTAGGTTCGAGTGATCTTCCTGCCCTAGCCTCAGCCTCCCAAGTAGCTGTAACTACGGGGGCCCACCACCACAACACCAGGCTAGTTTTTCTATTTTTAGTACAGATGGAGTCTCCCTCTTGCTTAGGCTGGTCTCGAACTCTTGAACTCAAGTGATCTTCCCGCCTCATCCTCCCAGAGTGCTAGGATTACAAGCATACACCACTATGCCTGGCCCTGTTTTTTCCTTTTTTAGAATCAGTGTATTAAAAGGAAGATAAAGACTAATAAAATTGCTGCTACCACAACACACAGTATGATTGTTCCTAAAATTAATAAACTGGAGCAAGAAGATAACTTCACACAAAACGACTGTGGAAATACTGAGACTCTCTTTAAAAGCTGGGAAAGAAGAGACAGATGGAGAAGAATAAAACTGTTCTCTCTGAAACGTGAGGCACACATAGCTACAGAAAAAGAGAGAAGATGAGAAAGAAAGGGAGAGATGGATAGGAGACTGGGGAAAGAACAAGGGGAGATTATGGCGGTAGAGAGAGACAGAGGGAAAAAGGGAAAATGCATGTTCAGATATTCTGAAGAATCCTACTTGGTCCCCAATTTTTCTTTTCTTTCTTTTTTTTTTTATGTTAGAAATTCATCTATATTCAAGACAGTCTGGAAGCTATTGTCTTTTTCATAGAAGTGATGTTATTGTTCAGAATGGTGCTAAGGCCATGTCTACAGCTCAAGGATTTTAAGGAGCTAGACCGGGTGGGTTGGCTCCTCTAAATCAAGCACTCAATTACCAGCCTGAACACAGCTAGCCTCCTCCTCTGCCAAAATTAGTAAGAGAAGAAAAAGAGAAAGCACAAAAAACAAGAAGGAAAAATTGAGTAAGGATTAAAAAAAAAAAAAAAAAAAAAAGGAAAGAAAAATAGAAAAGTTCTGCAGTGCGATCTTAGTACTGTCTTCCTGGGGCCGATGGTAGAAAGTTCTCCTGCCTTCCTTGAGCCAGACTACAGCTGCCCTCTGCAAAGAAAGGGTGGGAAAAGAAGAAATGAAAAGCTACTGACTTTTTCAGTTAAATCTCTGCTCACTTTTAAGATAGCACTCTAAGTTTCCAAATTATAAACTATCTCACATTATAAGAAACTTTACAATTCTATGAGTCATTCTTTATGTTCTTACCTATTTTAAAGAGCAAAAGGGGAGATCATTGCCACAAATGAGCTTCTCCGAGACACAGTGGCTGATACGGACACCAGCATGCAGACAACTTATTAGGGAAAGTCCTTGGTATCAGCCATCATGGAAAGGAAGAGAAAGGAGCTGGAGTGGGAAGTGGGTGTAGTGGGGCTGTAGCCTGCCCAGGCGACCAGAACTTTGCCCGTCTCAGTGAACCCCTCAGGGAGTACAAGCAGCCTGGCAAAGCTGTTCTCTTTTCTGCTGAGAGCTGTCAGGTGGCCACATAGTCCTGCAGTCGAGGAATGTCAGTCCTGGGACAGAATAGACTCCATGATAGTCTTTGTGTTCTATTCTGGGATTAGTGAGGCTTGGTGGGGAAATGGTAGCCACTGTGGATTGACAGAACTGGTTTCTAATACTGTCATGAGCTGTGTAATATTGGACTATTTAGATTTCTCATGATCTGTTCTCTCATTACTTACTACTTCAATTTGGAGGGAGGACAGAGGCATTTGTGTTTATAAAAGACTGGCAAATAGTAGGTGCTCAGTTAGTATTTCCTCCCTCCCACCATTTTATATTAGATTAGAGAAATCTCCATGACAATATACTTTTAACCTAGGTATTCTTTTTCTCTTTACATTCTCCTTATTTTACTTGCTATTCAGAGAAGAAAATTAGCAATATTTTCCAAGCATTGTAATTTAACATGCTACTGTTTATGCTTCTAAGGAACAATTTTTATATAAACATTTCCCAACTGAAATAAATTTAATTTATTTTAAAGAAAAAAAAAGCTAAATCAAAGAAATAGCTTTTGTATTTTCTTCTTACTGAAACCAAAAATAGAGTGTTCCTTTTAGTACTTAGGATGTTTTATAACTTTCTTCCCTGATCAGAAGGTTCTAGGGCTTCTGGCCTATTTTCCTTCTCAAGAGACACTTTTTCCTCAAAGGAACTTGGGACTTTAATAAATACCTGGCATTTCTCCTAGGCCAATGGTGGCTAAGTCCTATTGAGCTTCAAACATGGTGGAATAGTAGAGTGGCTCTTGAAGTGAGGTCTCAGAGCATCACCCGGGAAATTGTTAGAGGTGTAAACTCTCAGGTCTCAGGCCAGACCTCTAGAAGCAGAAACCACAGAGTGGTCTACAGCAAGTCTTTAGCAAGTCTGCCAGCTGACTTTAATACCCACTAAAGTTTGAGAACCACTGGAACAGCAGATCAGTGTTGCAACAGGAAGCAGATGTCACATGCAAACTAGGATAACTCGAGAAACGTTAGTAAAGTATAAAGTTGGCTATGATGTAAGGGAAGTAGAAAGGAAAGTGGAGCACCCTCGAACTCGTAATGGCAAAAGCATTACCATCTCTAAGCCTGAAGGGATGAGGGAAGCAAGAGGTTAGTGGAACCCAAATAGAGAGGGTCCTGTGGAGAAATGCCTTGTGAGGAGCTGGAACCTCTGGGACAGAAGCCAGGTCCTAGTTTCCCACAAGAAGGATCATCCTTCCTGTTCTCTGCTGGAACTCTTTGGTGGCTGAATCCATCTGGAAGACAGAGGCAATGGTTTCTGCTGATGTCTTCCACATACAGGATGGGGAAGGATGGGATGGGTTTAGAAGGACAAAGGAAGGTACCTCCTATAATAGTAAAAGTTAAATGTCATTGTTAATTTTTATTCATTTAAAAGGTTCATCTCCCTTAATCTTAGCCTTCCCAAGCAGCTACTTATTTATGATTTACTTTAGAAGCTATCGCCTTGCGATTTCCAAGGGATAGCCCTTGTTTTCATTTTTTAAGGTTATTATTGGCAAGAGTCTAAAAAAATACATGAGACTCTTAAGGCTAGAAATAAATTTGAATTTGAATAGTTATATCATCTTTCTCTTTTTCAATGCTAATCATAAGCATTGCTTACTTTGAAACTGAAAATATGACTGTATGGCCCCCAAATTGAAAGTACTCGGATGTATAGCCAAGGGAACTTTGTACATTGTTGATCACTTAATACAAAATTTTTGCAAACCAGTTTGACATTAGCTAAAAAAGTTGAATGTGTACCCCTATGATATAGTCCTTCAAATCTCAGATTTATTCTAGATTAACTCCTACTCATAAAATAACGTGGCTTTGTTTTTAATACCTAAATTAATACAATGCAAAAATTCATGGAAAGTAAATTGCCTATGAATAATCAACAATAATGTGTTAGCATATTTACATTAAAGGATACAAATAAAATTAAACTGCAGTTGAGCTCATCAACACGAATAACTCTCTCAAACGTCTTTTTAAAGAAACAAGTCAACAAATTATACATATAATTATTCCAAACACATGAAGTTCAGAAATAAACAAAACTAAGCAAGCTATATATCATTTAGGGATGCATCTATATGTGATAACACTACCTTGAAACATGGGATTGTGGTTGTAAGTGGCTATATAGATGGCTATACATATATACAATGTATCTGTGGTTATATAGTGCATATGTAGGTACATACTGGGAAGTGGTTGAAATGCAATGTCCATTTAAATTCATATTGGCACAGCAGATCAATTCACACCTATCTCACCTTCATGAAGGTTGTCATATGTGCTGCCTTTAAATATTTCCACTTCTCACGCCACACCTGAACTTGGTATTGGAATAATACAGAGGGTGCGAAAAAAAATGTATGTACATTTTAAGGAAGGAAAAAGCTATATTAAAATTGTAATACTCAGAATATACCAATAACAAGAGACAAATTCAAGTCATATTGAGCATCTCTTATAATTGCAGAAGTACAACATTACTTATTACAAATTTAATATAGCTTTTTCCTTTCTTAATAAGTATATACATTTTTTGGCACCCTCTGCACTTGGTCTGCCCCTCTGATCGACAATTATATTTCTGACCCTCATTTTGCCTTTTTTACTTATTTGCCTTCTTTACTTATCTTATTTCCTTTTATTTTTATTTTTTTAATTTATTTTATTTTATTTTTTTTATTATAGACAAACATATGCACCATTGACTTCCAAAGAAATAATCACTCTGATTTCCCACTAGTAGTTAAATAAATTGGCTCAAGCATAAATTTCTCTTTATTCAAATAATAGTTATCACAGTTACAACAAAAACTTCTATTATACAAATATTAAAGCATATATATAATTGAGAAAATATATAATGAATTCCTATCCCCTCTTCACTCAGCTGCAACAATTACCAATTTTTTCTAAAATGATGTTTTCTTGTAATACAATTTAGATTTTTTAAAATGGCGTTAGCTTTTTTGAGTTCTAGTTTGTATATAGAAGGAGAATGAACATATTTGGGGGTTTAATGGATTTAAAATATGTTTCAGTTCATTGCTTATACCACTTCTGTGATTTGGAGCATTTTTAGTTATATTTTATGTAGTAGAATAAATTGCATTTTTAATAGTATCTCATATGATTGCCTGAGGTAACACATTTTCACACTAAATTATAATTCAGTTAGAAAAATGTATTATTTTCTCCTAAATCAAATATGAATGTCATTGATGGCATTGGGATTAAGGCTCCCAACTTTAAAATTATTATTTGGCCGATACTCAATATTTTCTAATGGGTGATAGTTAAAGTATGATTATAACCATTAATAGAAAAATTTTAAATTGAGTTTTTCTGTAGACATTTTTGCTTTTAAGTAATATTAATTTTATATCCTTAGATTGTTAGATGACAGATACTATGTTTCCAGATACTAATTTTGATGGGCTTCTTATTCCTCTAAATATAAATAGTTATAACTTGTTTTAAGTAGAAAGGGAGGAAAGAGAAATGCTCTGTTCTCTCAATGCAGATGGCTGACCTGTAGAACTAAGGGGACCAAAGGGGAATCTTGGAAAAAATTTTAAATTTACCACAGTGGATTCACCACAGTAATTACTGAATTGAGCCTACATTTTACATGAAGGTACTCAGAACAATCGTGGGACGTTCCCTAAATGTCATCCGGGGTCAGAGGAGAAAGAAGCTTCACAAACTTTTAAAGTTGGAGTAAAAATAAAAACAAAGTTGCTTTTTGCATAACCATCAAGTTTTGCTTTCTCTTTGTTTGTTTTTTGTATAACTTCCAATAATTTCATAGCAGATGCACAAGAAATGATCAGAAAAGATTGGGATTCAGTTTATTGGTGTAAAAGGAGTTCCACTCATGCCTTATCAATTTACAAAGGAATTTGTGGAAAGCATTGATAACGGATGCATTTGTGTGATCACAGCCTCTTTGCCTCCTCTTTGCATTCCTCATGAGGATGCAAGTGGGATGGTGGAGATGGCACAGGCCCTGCTCAGGGAGAGGAATGCTCCTCATTCAAGGGGGCTATTACAGAGAGCTACAACAGACTGTGTCATACCTTCTGAAAGGGTCATACTAACACCCATTTGATTATGAGTTATATAAGACATTAATTCTGTCACTCAGCAAAATAAGGCCTCAAGCTGACATCCAAGTACTGGAATCACACCAAGCCATCCTAATGCAAAGTCCTCTTTCTTGTGCATAAGTTAGAAGCATTAAGTTAATGCCACCAGCTGTCACACAGCCCAACATGTGTACTAGCTCAAGTTTTGTAAGAAGTTCAGTTCTTACAAACTGAACATCTGAAATTGATGTTCCTAATTGGTGGACAACTCTTGTTTGTGTTGTGATTTAGGGCTCTGGATTTGTTCCATTTTGCAGCTCTTTTGTCTTCAGAACATGGCTTCCAAGGCCACTGTGTTTGTTGTATCAAGCCAGCCAAACAGAAAAGGGCTTGGAGGAGTTTTTATGGACCAGGCCTGAAACTGGAGCCTATCGCTTTGGTTCTTACATTCTATTGGCTAGAATTAAGTCACATGGCCACCTGTGGCATGAGCAATTAACACAGCAGGAAGGGGAAATGGGTTCTGTGAGTGGCTGGCTGTTCTCAGCCACATGATACTCCTGGCCAGGTGTTTTACACTTACCTCTACTTAGGGGCTTTTCATCAACAAGCATGGGCATGGCCTGGCACGCAGCAAAGTTAAGATATTCATTCAACTTTATGTAATTAGTTCTCCATGGCTTTTGATGTCAAGGACTAATAATATCTAATTCTTCTGGCAGAAGTTGTTACATTTAAGGAACCAATAAAAAGGGCACTAATTTTGGAAAACTAATGTAGCAGCTTAGTATTTGCTCATTAGAGTCCATCATTGCCAACAGATTTTGCTCTTCATAATAACTTGACTAAATTTTTTCATGAAAATAAATGGTGGAGATTAACTAAAAATTTGCTTTAGGTTGTAGATAATTAGTGAGTCTGTGTTTTCCAAATGTCTCTGTCATGAGAGCAGAGAGAGGAGTGCTAAATTCTTTCCTTGCAAAAGGGCAGCACTAAACTATACACAGAGAATGATGAAATCTGAGTATGACCCTGACATTCAATTTTCATGTGATTTTAGAACCATCACTTCACTATATTCTAGTATTTTCATATACAAAATATCTCTTATCGATTATATCCTAAATATAGCATGGAATTGATAACTAGGATAATATTAGAAAATAAACATTGTTGGAAAGAGGTAGTATTTCTTCCAAGTTTGAATTGCTACTAAAGATTGACAAAAGAAAGAAAAATGATGTCTGACTTAATAAAGACCATTCACTCAGCCTCTGGCAGACCTTATTTTTATGATGGGAATCGGTTATTTCTGGCTATCTTCTGAAGGTTGACTGGCAATGCCTTGCAGTTGCCTCTGTACTACAGAGAAAGTAGTCAGGATGGTGTTATTGTCTTTGGACTTCCCCCTGGACTTGACCCTTTCTGGCTATCTGGGTTTGTTTTTATAACCATGGACAGAGGAATTCGTTCTACTGACAGAATATCTTAGGGCTTCTTTGTGAAGGTGCATAGAAACCTGGACTCCGTTTTGTGTGTTAAGAGACAGAAGCCAAAAGGGGAATGAACATTTTAATTTAACACCTGGAGATACAGGTACATGCAAAAATAAAAATCATTTCTCTGGAGTTATTAGTAAGAAATAAAACTACATCCTGCCTTATTGAGCAGAGTTCTGTCTACCTCCAGGGAAGATAATTTAATGATTTTTTTTCTGAGACTCAACTTTCCTATTGATCCTTTATATGTGCATATATATAATATGTATATATATATATTTTTCACCTCAAGAAAAAATCAGGCCAAAGAAATGAAATGTCTTAATAAACTGATATTTAAAAAAATGAATGAAAAATGTTAGAATGCAATAGCTCCTTTTTATAGTTTATAAAATCCATAAATATCCTTAAAAGTATCTCTAATTAATGCCTTTAAGATTCCTAAGTTTATATATTTTTTAATTAATTAGGTGAAAAATAACTCTACAAATAAGATTTAGAGAAATGTTTCTACTTAAAAAAATAAAATTGAATTTTCTTTAGGAATTAATAACTAGCTTGGCTTAGGAATTTTGGATCCTGCTCACAGTAGCATTATAGGCAGAAACTGTGAAAGAAACTATACATCTCAAAACATGAATGTAGTTAAGAGGCATATTTCGTTTTGATTCGGCTTTTGCCTTTTCCTTCCTAATCCCTGCATTGCTAACAATCAACTCTCAGTTGAGATAAAAACACCTGCTCCAGCTATGTAACTCATTTAGCAGCTGGTTCTTGAGTGCCTACTGTGGGCTGGGCATGGTGTAAGGCACAAAGTTCACGGGACTGACGTCAACTGTAGGCACAAGTCTAACTTGAAGTTTGAAAATCTTCTTGCAAAGCCTTTTGGGACTAATCCTTGAAGATGGGTGGGGAACAGTGGCTCATGCTTGTATTCCTAGCACTCTGGGAGGCAGAGGCAGGTGGATTGCTTGAGCTCAGGAGTTCGGAGAATAGCCTGAGCAAGAGCAAGACTAAGCCTCTATTAAAAAAAAAAAAAAAGAAAGAAAGAAAGAAAGAAAGAAAGAAAAACTAGCTGGGGGTTGTGATTAGTTTTTCTAGGGTCTACAGATGGAGCCTGTAGTCCCAGCTACTAGAGAGGCTGAGAGAAGAGGATCACTTAAGCTCCAGAGGTTGAGGTTGCTGTGAGTTATGCTGTCATGGCACTCTACCCAGGTGACAGAATAAGATTCTGTCTCAAAAACAAAACAAAAGTGTTTAATGTTGAAAAAAAAAATTCTAAGTGAAAGAAAATGTAACCCCACTTTCACATTTTTCCTCAAAAAAAAAAAAAAAAAAAATTGGAAAGACTATAGAAACTACCATGAGAATTGTGTCTGTTAGCCAATTATATTTTTGAAGCCAATATTATTAGCCATGGACATCATCATCTAAATAGCTTTCATAAAAGTTAATAGTTTAGAAATAATAGCTGACAGTTAAATGTCACGACGTGAATTATAGAAGCAGTGTCGACTTCTGAATCTTCTCTTTCTCAAGCTAGCTCATTATTTCCCACTCAAAGGAAAAAATTAAAAAAGATACACTTCCAGCAGGGACATTTTCCCTCTCTTTAGGCAATATGTCTCATAAATTGATATCCTTTGAAATGTATACCTAGATTCTGGTGGTTCTATGAACTATAAAAGCCTAAGATTATTGCCTCAAAAAAGAAAAAAAAATTAGTTAATTCTGACCTTTTTAGCAGGACTTCAATTTTATTACAATATTAATTTCATTATGGAGGATTATATTGAAAATCATCTCTATATCAATTATACATTTCAATATTCATAAACAATTTCTAACTTTGGATGAGTTATCTGTTTATTTTCTTGACATTTCTAGACTGTTGCCTTATGAGCATTTGCCAGCAGTACTAACAAGGAGTCAAGATCATGTTAGTCCTTTTAATACAGTCCTGAGACCAGAAATCCTCAGGAGACCTGAACTAACTCCCTTCGTTCCATAATTCCTGCTCTCCTTAACAGATTGGTTATCCATCAACTTAGCCTCCTGCTGTGAGAGTGATTGAATTGCAGCATCTGCCATTCTTTATTCAGGTTATCTATCTGTTGGGGTGTTCCCATTTTTCTTACCATTCTGTCTTCCCATGAAAATTGGGCTTTTGGTGAAACAGGAGAATACTTCTACTTTTTTTTTTTTTATTTTAGATTGCCTTGGGGTCATGGTAGCTCACAGCAACCTCAACTCTTGGGCTCAAGCAGTCCTCTTGCCTCAGCCTCCCAAATAGGTGGGACTACAGGCATGCATCACCACATCCAGCAAGTTTTTTCTATTTTTAGTAGAGACAGGGTCTTACTCTTGCTCAGTCTAGTCTCAAACTCCTGAGCTCAAGCAAAATCCGCCGGCCTTGGCCTCCCGAAGTTAGTATTACAGGTTTGAGCCACTGTACGGCCTTCAAGAGTATGTAAGCTAAAATTTTCACATCAGCCAGTGCTCTGAGAGATTGCATAAGAACATTCCAGTGTTGACTAGTAGGTTTTACTATTCTACTATAAGATTGCCCTTTCCCCCCACTGTTTGTATTGCCTTTTTGAAGGAGATGGGCACCTTGGTTTTATAAGCAGGACTATAATAGATATTTAGAGACAGCTAATTGGTATCTTCCATTATGTATTTGCAAACATTCAATTTACATAAGCCAGACAATATTTTGGTAAGAAAAACAGAAATGATTTCAATAACTGGAGCCCACACAGAAAATTTATAATAAGGGGGGAGAAAAGAGTCTGACATTATAGCTGGATTCTGTGATAAGGTCTGAAAGTTAGAGGGGAAAAGTAATCAGAGTACCCAGATTGAGCCTCTTCCATGGTGTAAGGTCCCCCCCCCCACACACACACAGTAAAAGCTGTGCTTTGATTTTAAAGGGTGAGCTGCACCTTTAGGGCCAGCACTTAAGCACAGCTGGGGGTGATCTTTTCCCTTTCTCCTCTTGAAACAGTCTAGAATTGCTGTCAAGCCACCTGACATGATGGTAAAGACCTTGTCTTTGTCAATAACTCCACTCCTGTAATGGACAGAGAATTCTGGCTTTATTTAGGGATGCTACAGGTACCAAGCTCCAGAACTCTGTCCTTAAAATGTCTACCCCTCTTTTCTGCACAATCAACTTGTCTCTACCAATATAACGTGCACACACTCAACACACACAGACACACACACACACACACTGTAAAATCTCTCATTAAAAAACCTCAAAAAAGAGAAAACAAAAACAAACAAAAATGCCTATCCTTTGACAGTAGATTTGCCTTCATCTGCTGTTACATTTCTCTGCTCTTCTTTATGACAAAAAAACTAAAACTAAAACTAAAAAACAACCCCAAACAAACCCCAAACCTTTGAAGAGCAGTGTGCCCTGTCTATATCCACTTCTTATCTAACATTCTCTATTTCATGCCAGCCTCCATCCCTCCACTATAGCTGCTCTTTACACGATACCAATACCCCGGAGTTACCAAACGTTGTGGTCGATTTGTAGCCCTTATTTAACTCTGGCCCTCAGGGTCACTTGACAACATTGATCCTTTCCTCCTTTTTGAAATTCCTTTGTACTGATCCTGCCAGGCATCACTTTATCTTTTTTCTTCTTACTTTAATTGCTGCTTCTTATCAGTCCCCTGTTCTGGTTTTTCTCCTCCTCTTGACCTCTACCACTAGAGAAGCACAGGCCTCAGTCTCCAATGGTCTTTTATTTTCTATACTTAACTTCCAGGGTGGTCTCATTCTTTCCCAATAGTTTTAGGTATCAGTTATGTGCTTCACCTCCACATTTATATCTCCAGCCCTAACCTTTTTTTTCAGCGCTGTATCTTTGAATATCTGTTTACCTGACACCCACAAACGAATGTCCAATGAATGCCTTAAACTTAACATGTGCACGCTGCGCTCTGGATAACCTGGACTCTCTCCCCGAAACTGACTTTTTCTAATAGTTCCCCTAGCCATTCAACCAAAGCACTACTGATGGCCAAAGTTCTGCTATAACCACACGTAGAAGCAGAGGAACGTAATGTGGTTACTGCCTCTAGTTTATTTCTCTTTATTCTACCAGGCACAAGTTTATTGATTACCCTCCAGCCATACGCTGTGCTCCTAACTAATAGCTACATCTGTGGGAGAAACAAACACCTTCCACAATGTGATAAACCATAAATCCTTTTTTAATATACAATCAATAGTACATTATGGAGCTAGTTCCCATCGATCACTATGTGGTTCTAGTCTAGCCTGTGTTCCGCTTAAAGTAGGTGACCAGGTGATAAGTTGCAGCCCAGATAATTAAGAGACAAGTCATTTAAATACTGAGGTATGCCCAGGAATTATAAGTGGCACCAGGGGAACATTATGAACAGGTTGCTGTTTTGTTTGTTTGTTTCTATTTTTTTCTCTTGTCATGTTTCCTTCTTGTTCTCTCCCACCTTTGCCCTGGCCTTCATTGAAATTTAGTTTTTCTATTTGAACTTTTCAGTTTAGTATAGATTTCAGACTCAGAATCAGGGGAGTCTTAGTTCTTCCCAACCCTACAGGTTATTCTCAAAAGTCATGAATTTGCCATTGTATTTAACAAGGTATGTATTTATTTATCAACCACCTTGTTACTTACAGGATTTAAGAGCTGCCAATCTAAAAGTTCGTGAAGACCTTATTGATCACAAGGGCTTTTTCTGTGTATGTATTTTTTGTTCTGTTTTCTCTACTTGCTCTGTCCCTAGCTTTTAGCTTTCTAAATAGCTTTTTGGACTCTTCATCTGCCACATCAAAGTAATGACAGACGATTTTACAGCAATAAACAGAAAATTAAACGCTTGAAAAGCATGGGGAAATATATTAATATAGCACTCCACATACACAGATTTTAATTGTCTGATGAGACAGGAAGGGAAATAATGTCTTCGAAATTTTCGCTGTTTATTTCATTTTGAGTTTTACCCTGTGGAATTGAAGAAGTAATCATACTTCAAATGTAAGCCAAAATAAAAATCCTAACATACTCCTTTGGATATTGAAGACTCGCTAATTTTTCATTTACTTTGCTTTGTTTTGTTAAGCAACATGTTGAATTTCACTTAACCGACTTTATATAGCAAATCCCTTACAGAGTGAAGAGATTCCAAAATGTAGAAAAGATAGTTAATTTTCTTCAAAGGGCTTACACCAGAGTAAAGGATTCACAAAAGTGACTGTCATAGATTATATTTTTACAAAAATCTTTGCTTAAGCTTAAATATTTCTCAAATGGAGCTCTCTATATCATCGGGCATCTGTTAATTCCCATTAAGATATTTTATGTTGTAATTTTAAAATCATTTACAAATATTAGCATGGTCTTATTTAAGAACACAGGGCTGACTCTTCTATAATCAAGAACTGCTGAAATCTTACAAATGTGATATTGTTTGAGTTTAATCAAGTAGAGTCTCCCAAGGCCAACATCAAGGTGTCAGCAAGACTGAGCTCCCTCTCTCTGGTTCTAGAGATGAATCCACCCACTACTGAGTTCATTTACGCTGTAGGCCAAGTTCTTTGCAGTTATAGGACTGAGATTCCCACTTCCTCGTTGACTATAACAAGGGCTCAGATTTTCATCCCACAGGCTGTTCTCATTTTTCTCTAGTCTTTGGTATGTTCCTCTCCAGCATTGGCAGTTTGAATCCTTCTTATATTTGAATATAATATTCAAAGTGACAGTTTTTCTTTGAATATATTGATAATCTTGCCTAATTAATTTCCTAATGTCAAAGTGATGTGATGGCAATATCTCAAACTCTGTTAGATACTTAGATTGATTGATTGTCTTGGTAATAAACACAAAACTTCTCTTCTAAAGTGGTAGTTCACAATTGAAAGATATATCATCATTTGACTTTAGTTTTTAAATATTGATTTTAAAAATCACTTTAATTTGATACTATAAAAATGACAGTGTGGCAAAGAAGTGTACTTTATAAATGTTATAGGCTAATGATACATTCAATCACACTAACAAAGGCCAATGATGATTAGTACAAAATGTTGGATGAAAATGATGTTGTGGCTGCACTATATCTATGATGTTTCCCAGTTATTACAATAAAAGATGAATCAGTTTTCACCAACTGTTTTTTAAGCACTTTACATAAATTAAATTATTTAATCTTGTGGTAGGCAGAACAGTAGCCCTTTCAGAGACATCCACATACTCATTCCCAGGGTATGTAAAGATTTTATATATATGACAGAAGGGACTTTGCAGATATAATTAAGGTTCTGGGCCCTAAACACATAGATTGTTTTGGATTATCTTGATGGGTCTAATCTTGTTACATGAGCCCTTAAAAGCAAAAAACTTTTTCTGGCTGAGATCAGAGAGGTACAGTAGCAGAAAATGAGTGAAATTCAAAATATAAGAGGGATTCAAACTGCCATTGCTGGAGAGGAACATATTCTCAAGAGACTTGAGAAAAATGAGAACAGCCTGTGGGATGAAAATCTGAGCCCTCGTTACAGTCAACGAGGAAGTGGGGATCTCAGTCCTATGACTGCAAAGAACTTGGCCTACAGCATAAATGAACTCAGAAGTGGATGGATTCATCTCTAGAACCAGAGAAAAGGAACTCAGTCTTGCTGACACCTTGATTTTGGCCTTGGGAGACTCTACGCAGATGACCCAGCTGATCCTTGCTCTCTCTGGCATTCTGACCTAGAAAAAATCTGAGCTATAATAAATGTGTATCAAGGAACTAAATTTCTAGTAATTTGTTGCAGCATTGATAGAAAATAAGCACAGATTTTTATAGCAGAGTTTGAATTGGTAGCATCATTGTCCCTGCTTTACAGATGAGGGAACTGAGGCACAAAGAAGTAAATAAAATGCCCCCAACTACCCAGTGTTAGGGCTGGGATTTTGGTAGGAGAAATGAGGCATCATGAAGTAGAGTGTACTACAGATTAAGAGGATGTCATATTTCCAAAAATATCCTCCACCGTGGTCAGAAATATATTTTTATTGAAAGAAAAGGTAATGTGTGTATGGGATCTTTTGCATAGAATTCATTAATAGTAGCGTACCAATGGTTATTAGTAAATTTACTAATAAATATTAGTAAATTATTTTCAAATAATATTTTCAACTTTTATCACATTATTTTAGAGATGCACAATTAAATTGCTTGGTCCATCAGACAAATGAATTAAAGACTAAAGAATGAGAATTTCTTAGTGAGTTGAAAGCATAATGACTGGAGACAATGACTGAAATAAGGATTCATCATGTTCAAAACAAAAACCAACATTGATGCAGAACATATAAAATGTGCAAACAACACAACAACTTCTTGCCATAAGAATTATCGTAAGATCTTTATGTAGTTGATCGTAGCAGGGGGGTTAGTGTGCATGAGGGTTAATTAGGGGGTTAATTATTATAAAGTAAGGGTTTAAATCTGGTTGAACTTCCTGAATTTCTGGAATCAATCTAAAATATGTTAAAATTATCTCTCTACTTAAAAAACAAAACAAAGCAAAAGACTTCTGTGAATTATGTGCCCATGTGATTACTACAAACATAGATCTGGCCCCAGGTCAGATGAGAAAAACTCAGTACATGCTTGTTACCAAGGCATTACAAAATACAAAACTGTCTGAACTTACATGTGAAACTTAGTAAATATAGAATATAAATGTCTTAACACAATAACTAAGAAAATGCCAGGAAGGCTATGTTAACCAGTAATGATGAAAATATGTCAAATGGTCTATAAAACCAGTGTATGGTGCCCCATGATCGCATTAATGTACACAGCTATGATTTAATAGTAAAAAACAACTGTCTGAACTATGCACCATCAGAGACCACAGAAATAATGGCCATTAACATGCTGCAAAAAGCAAATTAAATGAATTGAATAATAAATAATATTAATGATACTGAACATAAAATGTTATAACTATTAATAATATTAAATGAATAATAAATAGCATCAATTCATAAAATCATTAATAAATTAATTTCATGAAAATATGAAAGAAGAATTATTATTTTCTTGCAAGAATATTTTTCAATTAAAAAAAGTACAGGCATGTCAAATAATATTATTATTGCTGCTTATATTTTATTAATGGAAACATGAACAAATTTTGAAAAGATATTTTTCTCTTTGTCAGCCAATACTGTTGCTCATGCTATATTTTAAAATGTAAGTTTTATTTCCCATAATGCTACATACTCAACATGAGTAGAATAAGCAAGATGGATTATGTGCTATATCTGAAAAACATACAGGATGTGTTGTGAAAAAAAGATTATTGTGTCAAATGGTATCATTGCCGTATGAATATTTTAGAGTAGCCTTAGAAGTCATAAATACATTGGAATATCATTAATATTAAGCAAACATTTTATAATGTCAACTTTGTTACACCTCATTTACTTAATTCTTTTGTATTTTCTATGCATTGTAAGTCAAAAAACAGTAGTTTTATTGCATGATGAGAAGTTTTGGCTAATTCAAGGAAAGGTTCTTAAACATTTAAAAAATTACCTGATAATATAGAAGTATTTTTCAGTGATATTTTCAATATATGTCCATTATGTTAGCAAATTTTCAGCTAACTTTAAGGTTTTACTATTTATAAAATACAATAGAACCTCCATACTTGACCACCTCCCTACATTGACCACCTCCTTAAGTTGACCTAATTTCCATGCACCAAACATGCACCACATGTATGTATCAATACAGTAAGCTAATTCCTTATCTTGACCACCTCGGTATGTTGACCAGTTTGTTACAGCCCCTTGGAAAGTCACCTTAAAGAGGTTCTACTGTATTTAGCTGATAAAATAGAAGTATTTTTAATGATTTTTATTATATATTTCAATTGTGCTAACAGATGTTAACTTTAAATTGTTTTTGTTTGTTTGTTTGTTTGTTTGTGAGACAGAGTCTCAAGCTGTTGCTATGGCGTCACAGCTCACAGCAATCTCCATTCAGGTTCAAACTATAAATTGTTGATTTTTATAGAGGGTTTGAAATATTTAAATTAAAGAGAAAAAAGTAGCCTGATTTCTACATATCCCTAATTTCAGCTACTATTGCCAAATTAAAATGGCATAAAGTCTTATAAATGATATCACTATTAAGTTTTACATACGTCCTAATGATGAAATCAGGTAGATCAAAAGTAAAATACAATACAGCTCACATTGCTAAAATTATTCTCAAACTCTGGAAGACAAAAGACATACACGTTGCATATATGTGCATATATTTTATATACACTCTCCATGCTCCTTCCAAAAATTATTTTGATAGTCACACACATTTCAAGCTTTGTGGTCTCTGGAAGATACAATACTTGGTTATTAAACTTAGTTTTGTGGTCACTTTGGTCTAGAATTAGTCATTGTTTCTGTGTGTGCTAAAGTAAGGATGAGATGTCTTCTGACCATACATGTATATTCAAGTGATATGCTGTAACGCAGAGTTGAGTGGAGATCTATGAATTAGTATTAATAGCATGTACGTGGCAAACTCCATTTATAAGAAGGCAGTTGGCTCATCACATTATTAGTCCAGTTGTTCCAAATAGTGTTGTACGGTGCCATTTTTTTTAAAAAAAATCTTAGGCATCCTAACCTTTTTAAAGATAACTTCAAATTCAAACCAAATAAAATTCCTGCTAGTGTTCCACTGCTTTTCTGTAAAAATCTTGACTTCTGTTAGACCTTGACTTCTCTCTCTCCCAGGTCTTCAACTCTCAGTCCTTCAAGAAAAGACAAGGTGGTTAACATCAGTCTTTTTTTTGGGGGGGGGGGAGAGTAAAACAGTGTTAGTCATCCATTAACAACAAGCATTTGTTCAACTTCCTGCAATATGGGTTGTTAGTGATGGAAGGGAAGATACAGGAAGGTTGTAGAATCTTTCTCATATATCTTTGAAAATCAAGTTCCTTAACATCTGGAATTAGAAATCCAGATAGCTACTATTCAAATAGAATTTAGACAGGGTTTTCTTTTTTTTTTTTTCCCCCCCTTCTAATACACCCTACAGGTCTTACATACCTTAGTAAACCATCAGTGTATGAAGAAATAATTCTGAATGAAATAGAATGATTTTATGGACAATGAAATTTTGGAAGCACAAGTTAAACTTGTGATTGTAAAGGAAGGAAAGGAAATTTCTTAAAATTAAATCATCCAAATATATTGAAACTTTATGATTTTTGCAACATGATTATCATTTTAATGTGTTCAAAATTTATCTTGGAAATAAAAAGGTGTGTAATACCTAGCAATACACTTGGATTTCTGTAAAATTTATACCTCAAATAATCTATTCAGTTAACTCCTTTATGTTTCACTTCAGTCGTCCAAATGATGTTAGTGAAAATTAAATTACTTTAAAATGCAAATTTATTCAGGCAATTAATGAGTACATTTTTCTGTCCTTCATGTTAAATGATGATATATTGAATGATGACTAGGGACTTTTTTCTGTTAAGAAATTATAATTTTTCCTACAACAACAATTTGTACATGTTTTTGTCTGGCCTTAAGTGTCATAAATTTTCTTTTCACTTTTAAAGTGATAGCCATTTTAATGTTATCCATTGTCAAGACAGACTCTGAAGTATTAAGAAACTTCTCAGGAACCTGTTAAATAAGCTCCCTTCCCACCCATAAATGTTTAGGTCTTGTTCATGTGAGGTAATGACAGGTAATGAGATAATTCTCAAAATTTAGGACAGTACTGAATCAATTATTCTTTTAAAAACATATTAATAAAAATTAGAATTATTGCTCCTTGGAAAGAGAAAAAAATAGTGCACTATTTGGAAATAGCAGCAAGTATTCCCTTGTTTTTACCGTTTATAAATTTTTGATGTCATTAAGCTTATCTTGAGATGTGTTAGCAATTGCAAAAATTCTGAAATCTCTTAAGGCAGACCTTGCATATTCACTCATTGTAGTATCTGCAGTCTAAATTGTGACCTCCAACTCAATATTTCTGATTTCAGAAATATTGAATTCTTCAGATATATTGAATGAACTACAGAATAGACCCATGTAAGCCTATGTGAATGAGGAACCAGGAGGTCTAGTTCAGGAAGGAAAACCATTCCAAGGGAAGGAGTCGGACATGAAAAGACCGGTAAAGCCTTAGTGACTAAAGACAAGGAAAGTCCACATCCAGTATGGTGTCCATGCCCAGCTCACGTCCTCTATGAGCTCAGGGCTCATATCTGAGGAGTAAGAATGGGAACCCCTGTAATGACAGAACATGGGAAGAGTCTATCCTCTTCTTGAACTTAAACATGTAGCATTTTAACAACTGCAGGGCTCCAGTGCTTCAATTTGGAGTTGGGGAGAGTCCATGAGAATGGTATGAGAGCACGTTCCCCTCAGACCTGGAGGGCCTTAGGGAATTGCAGTGGTAGCTGGAGGAGACTGTTGTACATACTACCTGCAGGGTGTAGAGAGATCCCAAAGACTAGGGATAAAAGAGGATTAGGAAGCTGGAGCAGAAAGAAGAGAAAAGAAACAGAGCCCCAATAGGGCAGCGGATCCCACAGCATTTGGGATTGTGGGAACTCAAGTGCGATATTCCTAGCAATGTATGAGGAGGAAAAGCCAGAGGATCTTTCATTAGTAGGTTTGGGTAGGCTTTATTTGTGAACACTCTGGATGCCTTCCTTAGAAGAGGTTCTCAATAACTGTCGATTGACTGAATGGTGTAAAGGTAACCTGAAAATATCCAATAGCAATTGAAGAACTGGTACTATAAGAGGTCAGCTGCTACCCTTATTTGATATAGTACTCAATCATTTTACCTAATTTCTTTGGGGTTTGAACACTTGAAAAACAGGATTAAAAATGTGCATTTTTAAATCATCTGATGGACAAACCTATTACACCCTATAGAATTTAAATGTTAATTTGGCACAGTAAAGTTAAAGAATATTAATAACTTTTGTAAGTGTTTTAGAAAATTTCTTATTTGTCCATTTTATATCTGGATGCTATTTTTAAAACCAGGAACATATTTTACTTCTTAATCAGAATGATTTCCTGCTTATCAAGTTTTGAATATCAAGATTTCGCTTTGTAAATTCTTTGGCTCCGAGACAAAGTTTAATGAACTCTAAGGCTTTAAAAATATTCTAAAGAAGATGAATATGATGTCAATAATGAAGAAAAATGATCCATTGTAAAAAAATATAAACACTGCATGTATTTGCATCTGCCGTACCAGCTTTTTCTGCCCTACAGGAATAATCCCTGATGAAATAAGTTAATTTATGTACATTTTTGTTTAAAGCTTAATTATTTTCATATGTTCAGGACAGCTCATGTCGAAGAAATATATATTTGAGTATGTCACTCTCTTGTTTAAGGCCCCTTGATGACTTTCTACTTCCCATTGTTGCAAGATGGGTATTTGTATGCTGAGAATAATCCATTTTTTAGTCAGATTACTTGATTCTTTTCTATTGAATTGTTGGAGCACTGTCTATATTCTAATAATTGATCCCTTGTCAGATGCATAGTTTGCAAATATTTTCTCCCACTCTGTGGGTTGTCACTTTACCTTGTTGATTCTTTCCTTTGCAGCTTAATGTGGTCCCATTTGCCCAGTTTTTCTTTGGTTGCCTTTGCTTTGTGTATGGGGGGTATTACTCACAAAGTCCTCACCCAGACAAATGTCATAAAGCATTTCCCTAATGTTTTCATACTTTCGTTTCAAGTCTTACATTAAAATATTTAATCCATTTTGTTTGACTTATGTGGTAAGAGATAAGGATCTTATTTCATTCTTCTGTATGTGGATATATAGTTTCTCCAGCACTTTTTACTGAAGAGACTGTCCTTTCTTCATCATATGTTCTTGGCATCTTTGTCAAAAATAAATTCACTATAGATGTGTGGATTTATTTCTGGGTCTCTGTTCTGTTCCATTGGTCTATGTGTCTGTTTTTATACCTGTACGTATCATGCTATTTTGATTACTATAGCTCTGTAGTATAATTTAAAGTCAGGTAATGTGATTCTTTCAGTTTTTTTTGTTTTTTTTTTTTTTGCTCAGAATGGCTTTGACTATTCTGGGTCTTTTGTGGTTCTATGTAAATTTTAGAATTTATTTCTATTTCTATTAAAAACAATATTGGAATTGTGATGGGAATTACATTGAATCTATAGATTGCTTTGGGTAGTACAGACTTTTTAAAACAATTTTGATTCTTCCAATCCATTAACATGGAATAAATATATTTTTATTTTTATTTTATATGCTAGTCTATTTCTTTCATCATTGTTTTATAGTTTTCATTAAAGAGGTCTTTTACTTCTTTGATTAATTTTATTTGTAGGTATTTTATTTTATTTGTGGTTATTGTAAATGGCACCACTTTCCTGGTTTCTTTTTCAGATAGTTTGCCATGGGCATATAGAAATGCTACTGATTTTTGTATTTTGATTTTGTATCCTGCAACTTTGCTGAATTTGTTTATCAGATATAATTATTTTTTGTGTGGATTCTTTAAGTTTCTCTAGATTTCAGATTATATCACCTGCAAAGATACTTTGATGTCTTCCTGTCCAATTGGGATACGCTTTATTTTCTTCTCTTTTATAATTGTTCTAGCTAGAACTTCCAGTATTATAACTATGATGAAAATGGGCCTCCTTTAAACACTCCCAATTTATTAAATACTTAAATCTAATAAACTAAATTTATCCCAGTCCTGGGATGTGTCAGAAAGTGCTTATATTTGTGGAAAATATAAAGAAACTAGAGATAGATTCCCTGTGTTCAAGGCCCATATAATCTATTTGAAGAGACATAAAACAAAAAATATAAAAATAAAGAGGTACAATATAAAATTTAATACAAGAGTATAAGAAAAATCATGGGCAGCCTACTTGTTATGACTGGAGTCTGTTACAAAAAGTTGTTTGGGAGTTTTGTCCAGAATTCAGATCCCATCTTCTCCTAGAACACTCTTTCATGTATTAATTGATTTTCCTCAGTAATCTATAAATCCTATTTACCAAATTTAAAATAAAATTTAGTACTAACAGTGATACATAATCTAATATTTAATAGCATTTATTGTGATATTTTATTTAGATGGTGAATTTAATTAGTTAATTACTATGTTTATATACTCAATAAATATTTTAATGAGCATCCACTCATCCATCACCTGTAGTTTAGGTATGAACAGCACAGAGAAGCCCTGTCCCTTGTGGAACAGCAGACATTGATCACAATAAAGGGAGAGAAGTATCATGAAGTGGGGATGGCGGGGTGCTGTGGGAGCACACAGCTGGAGCTTTGCTGGGCTGAGTCTTCTTACAGAAGGCATGGATAGGGAGAGGAGGTGCAGAATGGAGTTAGGAGGGAAGCAGGCTGAAGGATGGGTTCCAAATAGAGGGAAGACATGGAAGGAAATCTACATATGGAGCCCATTTGTCCTGTAGTTAGAGTGTTGAAAATAGAGTGAAAGAAAGCTACGGTGTGGGGAAGTAGATGAAGGGCAGATCATGGCAAGCTTCATAATGAAGCTCATCCTTATCTTAAATGCCATGGTGGGCCGTGATACCCTCTGATTTGTATTTGTGAAAGATCCCTCTGGAAGCAGATGAAGCAGGAGTTGTAAGGGTCAGGGGTGATAGGAAGAGAGCAGCTGGCTTATACTGCCAGGGAAAGTGGACAGTAACCTGGCCTAAGGTATTGGCAAAGGAGATGGAGTGAAGCGGATGGAAGTGAGCAGGCAGAATGAATGATGACTGGAGATTGGTGAGCGATAGAGGTGAGAGAGAGGAGCAGGTGACTTCCCTGCCCAATGACAAATGCCTGTGAAGTGAACTGGCTTGGTACAGATCACAGTGAATGAATGGAGCCTCTGGGGAGGCAGGCCCAGCAGAGGTGGTGTGGAAAGGAACAAAGCAGGGTGAAGGAACAGATTGACCCTGAGTGTCCATGCCCAGTAGGGCAGTGCACACATGCACATAGCCCCTGACACCTGCAACTGATCAAATATCCACAAATTGACTTCAATATTATTACAAGCCAGTCTGACATTAAAAGCCAGAATATTTCATTCTCCTCTTGGACATAATTTTTAACCTCAGACAAAGTTACACTAACACAATGATAAAATGGAACAGAGCAAGGCCATTTCACACTTTTGCCTAACCGTAGACAAAAACACGATTATTGTGCCACCTATTGAAGCCCTAAACACAGATTTGCCCTCCTTTACTAAGAGCATCCAATCTAGGTCAAACTTGGCTTTCTTGAGCCCTCTCTCCAATGACCCAGCCAAGCTCAAATCCTATAGAATTGTCTTTCCAACATCCTCTTACTGAGATGTCCCACTGTTTCTCAGGTTGTATGTTTTCTTCACTGCAAAGAATAATAAACCCGACTTGTTTAACTACATACAGGGTGTCCATAAAGTTCGTGTGCAATTAAAATAGTTGTCTATTTAAAATCGCACGCAAACTTTATGGACACCCTATACATGTTTCTAGTGGTATTAGGCTGAGGGTAGAGACTTTAAGTAAGGAATTTATAGATTAGCAGCAGCCTGCCTGTACATGCCACACTGGCATTTTAGTACCATAAAGTGGCACATTGTGAGTATACAGTAAACATTTGTCAGATAAACAAGCAAACATTTATAGGAAGGAAGAAAATACCACTGCGTTCATTTTCTAGCTTAGAATTCTTTCTGACATGTTTCTCGGTCTTAAATTCTGATCTAATTCTGCACTGAAAGAGAAAACAGGGAAAAAAATTAAAACAAAAGCAAAAACAGAAGAAGAAATCTCGGAGGATTTATGACTAATGCTGTTTCAGTCACGACAGCCTAACTTTTTTTTTTTTTTTTAACTTTGATTTTGCTCAGGGAACTTTTAGCATTACTCATCTTTAATTACCTTAATTTCATGCTTAACCCAGGCACAGAAGAGATGTTTATAATTTCAGATGAGGGAAAATGAAATTCCCTTCAGCAAAGTCAAATTTTAAAATTCAAAAGGAAGAACAGTGTGTCAACCCCCCCCCCCCCACACACACACAAAGAAAAAACACCCTCAAACATTTTAAAGTATTTTGGTGAATATAGTGTTAAAGAGATCAAATTTTGTTTTGTAAACAAAATAAAGCAAAACAAAATCCAGTAGAGAAAAAGAGTGAGAATAGTTAAACCAAAATCCAGTTGTGAGATATTTAGGTGATGTTAATAATTTTCCTTAATTTCTTGTATATTCCAAATGTTAATGAAAAACCCAAGCATTATTTTGTAATTAAAAAGAAAACAAAAGTCATTCAAATAAATTAGTAAACCTAAGTGGAATAGAAAATGTGGTAACTATTCAAGGCTTGATTAAGGCTCACCCACTTCTTCTTTTCCCTTTTCTGTAGTTTATTTGATGCTGAATAAAGCACTGGCCGAGAAATCACCCTTGGAAGCCTTTGAGAAATTTCAATTTGCTGAACTGATTTTCTGAGTTTGAGAAAGGAAGTAAGAGAAAATGGAAATATGAAAAAGTTACCAACTCTTCTGCATTATGGATGGTAACATTTAGCAGTTTCTATGAGAGGCAAATTCCGAGATTCTATTTTGCATTTTTAATACACCTCCTATATTTGTTGAAAAAAGCCAGTGTAAACAGGTATATCTCCCTAACGAGAATGCTACAATTGATACTGCTTTTTATTGTGAGCAATCCCAAATATTCTGAAGCCAGAGCCATTTTTTTCTTCCTGAAAACCATAGCTTAGTGTCTCTTTCATTACTAAAATGTGAGTCTGATTAGGACCATGATATTGATGGATAACATAACGATTAAAAGAATGACTCGTCCTCATTTAACAGAGTATGTCAGTGTAGGCTGCAGGCCTTGTATTTTCCAAACTGAAGAGAATGTTAGGCACAGCAGTCTTTATTCTGGGAGATTCTACCTCCCAACAGTAACATCCGATTGGGATATGACTACATTTCACTCCTCTGCTTTTCTGTATCCTTGTGAGGGATCTTCAACCACGTCTTTCTTTCTGGCTACACAATAACAACTTAACCTCAAATGCTCACAATGCCTTTTTATTTCCTTTAAATATTTATGTGGCCTTGAGCTCTTTTTGGAAAACTGTGGGTTTCTACACCAAACTGAAACAGGGTTGTAACCTAAAAAGTCTGGAACCCACTGTCCAAGGGGACCAATTGGGAAGATAAGTGTCACTTTATAAGTTGGAAGAGCAATGAGATTAACTCATTGTCACAGGCCAAAGGGATATTGGTTTCAGACTACAGAGTAAAATCTTAAGGGTGAAGGGGATTGTAGAAGCACAGATGGGAAATGATCCATATTCAAACGAAAGCGTCTAACTTGTGCATAAGTAATACTTGCTGAGGATGTGGCAAGAGGTTTGAGGAATTTTTTGTACCTTCTGCCTTTTCTATGCTCTCTGCAACCATCTGCCATAAAGAGGTGGTTAACTCTATTTGCACATTGGCATCACAACCCTATCAGAATAATAAAATGATACCTATAAGAGTAAAAAGGTAACGTTTGCAATAAGATGGTTAATAAAAAATCTAATGTCAAGACTGAAACGAAGATGTCAAAAATTTTCTAATTTGATATAAAAAATAAAATCTACACTTACGTTTCTTTATACTGAGAACTGTGACGTGCTTGTTGTGAGGTTATTCCTGCAGGGCCCAGGTAAAGACTGGGTGTGGGAGCCATCAGGTCTCCCTTTCTGGTAGCTACTTACTTTAATGGAAATACTTGGAAGCTGGAAATCTTCTGGTGGAGGAAAATGGTGGTGGTGATAGAGGCGGAGATCCTGGCTGTAGAAGAATGCACCCCAAGGGAAGAAAAACATCCAGTTTAGAAAGCCAGAAGCAGTATCTGAGATTCTCAAGCAAGTACTGGGGTTCTGTGGGGTGACTGGCTTTTGACTAGATAACACACAGGCTCCAGAGGAGAAGCTGAATATGTGTGAAATCGCCAAGGTTCAACCACTCAACCGCGCAGTACACACCTGCTGAGATTTTGCTAAGCACAAGAATGCCCCCCTGCAGTGGGGCTGAGCAGGAGTGGAAGGGGAGGGGGTGTCTTTCCAATTCTATCATCCCTCTCTAACTACAGGGAAAGAAGTCATCTTAAGGCGGCATAATATTCCATGGTGTACACGTACCACAATTTATTAATCCATTTGTGGATCGATGGGCACTAGGGTTTTTTCCATGACTTAGCAATTATGAATAGGGCTGCAATAAATATTCTGGTACAAATATCTTTG
>CAUYPK010039959.1:0-16654 GCA_963574355.1 Loris lydekkerianus | reverse complement strand
TTTTTTTTTTTTTTTTTTTGAATTTATTTATTTTTTTATTGTGAAGGAGGGGCAGGGAAAGAAGGCGGGGGAAGAGGTGAGTGACAGGGTCGGGCCAGTGGCATGGTACCACATTGGCTGTATCTAGGTAGAGGCAGTTTCAGGCCGGGCCTTGCTGAGTCGTTGCGACTCATAAATAGAATAATTTAACATGATGATGTAATATTTACAGTTATTGACAAAATATCAACCAGATTCTTAGTTGATGACAGTTACCTTACGCAATGACACTTTAGGCAAAAAAATAATAATAGCTGCACAGTAACATTCAAGAAAATTGTACTAAAGAAATGCAAAGTATCGGCACTTAAGTGGATTAATTTCTCTTGAAATGGAAAATTATCATGCCACTGTGACATAACCCAACACAATGACATATCATCATATAAGAATTGAAAAAATCCTCTCTCTGCTTTTCACATTTTCATTATAGTTATATTTAAATTATAAATTTTATATAATCACTGGCAGATATCTTAAAAAGATATTAAATAACATTTTATTTTTTCATGAAATTGATCAAAATATAGAATAGACCCTAAAGAAGTTGAGAGTTGTATACAATTTTTATGAGCATAAAAGTACTTTCAAACATGTAACGGGACATACAAACATTAAAAGTGCAGAATTAACCACCTTAATCTTTAATTTCCATGTTACTATTTATATATAATCTGAATTACGAGAACTATACAATCAGGGAAAGCCATTTATACATTATTCATGCTACTATGTAATAAAATGACTAAAAGTGGCTAAAATGAATCTGGAAGTCTTTTTGTTGTTGTTATTGTTGTTGTTGTTGCAGGTTTTGGCTGGGGCTGGGTTTGAACCCACCACCTCTGGTATATGGGGTTGGCAACCTACTCCTTGAGCCACAGGCACCCCCCAAATCTGGAATTCTTTAACAGACTTCTATTCAGTGTCACCATATCATACTTAAAGAAGAAAAATAGTGTTAAAAATTATAGATCATTTATATTCCCCTCACCAATCTAACATGAAAATGACATTTCAAGATAAAGCAGTTGGGTTCATTCCAAAATTTGAACTCATAACCCCTCCCCAACTCTCATAGAATTTAGAACCTTCCAAATAATGTGAAAATGCCATCAATGGAAGCTTGAGAAACATTGGAAAGAACAGGATTGAAGACAAGGGCATAATTTTACCATTTAGAAATATTATAGAACATAAAAAATCATAATGTTAATTAAAATGAATAAACAAGATTTTACTAATACTTAGTAATCTTTGGGTTTTATAATTAATTTGACAAATGAGCTGGCTAGTGTTAACAGAACAACAATAATTCATGGTCCATATTTCTGTCTATTTACAAACATGCTTAAGAAAAAATACAGTTTGGAAATGTCAGAATTTAAAGTCCTGTAAACTTGGGACAGGAACTGCTACCTGTGGGGCAACTCATTTAGGCTTTTATACAATTATGAGCACATACCTCTATTAGATGATTAATACAATGTTTGTAGACTGATTAAGATCTATAATCTTCTAAAAAATAAAAAGAAACTGATTTAGAGTCAACCCATAGGTACTCAAATTCTTTACTTCAATGTGAAAAGATTAGGAACAAGCAGAGCAAAAATCTAAGTCAAGAAGGATCAGCAGGATGGTAAGAACTCGGCAACGATAGTATCATGGGAGGAGATACTTTTTATCGTAATAATAATATCAACTATTAATTAGATAACTTTATATTTACTTAATGCTTTTACAATTTATAAAGCACCTATACATATATTATCCAGTATGTACAGAACCTCACTGTGAAAGGAGATTCCCAAATCAAATACATGAAGCAAAGGAGTGAAATCTTACCTTATAATCATTATTAGAGAATTCAACCAAGTACACAGAAAGTAACAAATAAAAAATTGAGAGTATCATCTATTCTAAGTATCTAGAACACATGGACTGTGACATATGTGATATCTTTATTGGAGCAGATTAAAATACTCTCTCCTACTTGTTATAAGGCTATACAGATTTGGTAATTATTTTACTTTCTATTCCCATCTATAAAGGTTATTGAAACATTTACCATTACATGTCAAAGACAACAGTACAAATTAAATTAAATCCTTTTCCTTAGAGCCATATAAACTCTCTCACTCTCTAAATACAGTGATTCTTACTACCTTTGTACTTCACTACATTGATTGATTTAAAAAAAAAAAAAAAAAACTCTAAATGGGTCTGGTGAGGAAGACTTGGCAAGTACTCTAAGTGTCTCAGTAAAACATGTGTGAACCAGAAAAAGAATAAACACGAAGCAAATTCTAAGACTTAGAGTATTATGAGATAATACTTCAAAATAAAAGCTAAGATGCTACACCTTATAACCTCAATGTTGAAGAAAAAATAAAGTTTAAATGATATTTGGACCAAGAAAAGGTTTGCAACAGGTCCAGTAGGTGATATAAGATATTCTGTCCCATGGGCCTTATGATCCAGCAGATTGGTGTGCAAACTACCTGTGGAAAATGAAAATGCTTCAGAAATCTATAACAAGCCTCAGTAGGAGAATCATAATACTGACCTCTAGACTTCTAGAGATAAAGCATGCCCATCTTTGTTAATAACTATTCTTACCTATTCTCCTTTTAAGAAACAACTTTTAGTATGCTCATAAGCTCTGATAGCAACTGAGGACCTACAATACCAAGTGACCTGAGTTTCTCACGTGAACCAGAAGCACTCCATGCCTCTCAAAGTCGTGAGTCTGGACATGCAAAAACAATTCATCCTAAAAAGTAAAGATTGTAATTGAAATTGTGCTTGAGCACAATTCAGTAACTTGTATGAGCAGGTGCCTTGGACTCCTAAACTTCCACTTTGGTTTCAATGCCATATGTCCCTCAACTATCCCTGGGGCTATGTGAGAGTTTCTCCATGACAAGCTATTGGATAGTGGGAAAAAATATAGCAGGATTCCCACATGGGTTAGTTACAGTATGCCATCCCACCTCGGCTACAAACTGGCAGTCAAAAGATTATAATTCTACTAAGTAGAGCTGTAAAAGACAGAGGTGAATAGAAAGCCTTTAGGTGAATAGAAATTTGGGCAGTATACCTTGCCATCTATTATGCTTAGAAGAAGAAATGACACGACGTATTTATTGGCAGTGGCTACTATTTAGGATTTATAAAAGAATAAATTGGAAATTCTGAGATAAGGTCTAAGGAAATGGTCATGGCTGAAACTCTCATAATGCACTTAAGTCTAAGAATATTTGTGTCTCACTGATATCATTAAAAGACATCTACTAAAGAACAGGGTTTTAATTATTAGTGGATCATAATACTCTATGCTATGAATGTTGGCTTTTTTGCTTGGCTCCCCTGCTGGGCCCATTTAGCTACTGAGTCAAAGATAGAGCCTATGCACAGGCTCAATAATAAGGACTTCTCCTAAGCAAAGTTGATTTGGCTACCACCCAATCCTGAATGTTCAGCTTGCCAACAGTAGAAATCCACAAGGAACCCTTATTATGACACCTTATCATTGGAAACCAGCCAACTACCTAGTCATAGACATGTTATACTGAACCACTTATATTTTAGAGGAGTCAGTGATTCATTTTCACTGGACAAAATAAGTATTGTCTCATGCAGGGTTCATTCAGGAAAACAGAAATGTAACTGTAATTCTTCCTCTAACCCGTTTCTCAAAAGACAGTGGTCATTTACACAGGTAACTCTTTTACTCAGACCTTTTAGAAATAATTAGAAATTTGCTTTCAATGGATTCCTTTTCCTGGGAATCCCAAAATACTATCTACCAGTCAAACCAGTGGTTTATCTAGCATCCTGATTAAGGATGTCGTGGCCCAAGTCTATCTTACAGTAAACCCAATGGATTTGTAGAATCATTCCTTGGTTATTTTTCCAGGTTCTAATTGTGATTAATATGTCTACATTAAGCATTAAGAGGGTATTTTAATCTACTCCAATAAAGAGCATTAAGTAGACATATCAGTCAATTAGTAAAATCTCCTTACTGGCTCCATAATTTATGAAGTAAGTGCTACTGTGTTAGGAAGAATCAAGCAAAAGCCCTAGACCTTCCAATCTCTACTAAGAAAGTAAACCAAAAGCAAAGTATATTCCTATGAGAACTGCAAAATTTAGTGCCACCATAAAGCATCGGAAGGGTACAGATGATAGATACCCTTCACACCCCCATTTACCTTTCCAGTTTTGCTTTAGTAGAAAATGGATGTTTCTTTAAAAATATTGTGGATTACCAAAAACTTGATCAGGTATAGTCTATAATTATAGTTACTATTCTAAATTAAACATTTGCTTTCACTGTTCTCAACACACTGCTTCTATAGAACACTGCTTCTATAGAAATTGCCTTATTCACTGTCATAGAATACCACAAAATAAACATTTCTGACTAAAGTATGCATTTTGCAGTAAAAGAATTAAGGTTGTGGTCTAAAACCCACAGAATTAGTGGTAGACTATCACCCATAAACAGATGGACCAATAGAAAAGTGAACAGTTCATTGAAAAAGCAGTTACTATGTTCATTTAAAAATAATATTCTACAATGTTATTCTCACATAGTCATTAAAACCAAGGGTTCAGAGAAGGGGAAGTACTTTCATTACTGCATCTGAAAATTAACTTGCATAGATTTTGCTTCCCAAACCTTAGGCTCTGCTACATGTACTAGATGGCCTCATCAAAAACAAGGAATGCTTTTATCATGGCTCATAGGGAAGGTAACATCAGATTGAAAGTTAAGTCTGCCATCTAATGTCTCAGGGATTTCTCTGATAGTTTGGCTCTCAATTACCAGGCAGAAATCAATTTACTGATAAAAGGTAGTTTGGGAGAGAATCTTCTGGAACTCAGAGGAAAAAACCTGGGGCACATCTTAATACTTCAATATTAAATGGTAAATGTCAGTGTAAAGTAATAGCAATTCAAAATGCCTGGACCACTAGGTACTCAGACCCTTCTGGGTCAAAGATACTAGTTAACACACCAAGTAAATAACTCCAATAAGCCAAGATGCATATCAATTTATGATTAATGCCTGGAAATAGGCCATTCAGCTATGAATATTTTTGTTACAAATATATATTAAACAATGATTTTTGTTCTTACCCCTCCCCTTTATTATCTGTTAGAAGTTCCTGTCCCCACACTCACTTATCTTCTGTGGCTCCTCTCCTACTAGACAGCCCCTTCCTTCCTCCATGGTCCTAACTCCCACAAGATGTCCCCAGCTTCTGGAGTCTCACAACACTTTTTCTCCATTGTGCCTCCTTCAACATGTAAGATAGTGGCAGTACTTTGTTTTGCCAAACTCTGAGTTGTCTTCCTGTCTCCTATTTGACATCTTAGTTGACCCTGTGTTCCCTGTTTGAAATATTAGTTCTTCTATCTCTTGTGTAACCAATTCCTTCTATTAAAGTCATTTTATTCAAAAGACATAAAGTAGCTCATTTTCTAACTGAAACTCTAAATGTTTTCCTGACTTTTCCTCAATGAAGATGAAAAATATCAGAGAAATACATTAAATGACTGCTTTCTAATTTACAAAATCACACAAATAATTACTCTTTATCTCTTCCTTCCTTTTATACATGGGTTACATGATAATGCTTTTGCATATAAACTAAAATTGCTCCCTAAAGGAAATGAGAAAATTATCTTGAGTGATATGCATGTTTACGTTGGGACTTGAGAGAGAAATAAAGTCTTCATTAACACTAGAGACCTCCCAACCCTGCCACCAAGATCTAGCATCTTAATATATCGGAAAGAGTGCAGGAGAATATGAGGGTGGAGTATGGGATAGTAAATTCAGAAAACTAAGTTCTGCAATTGTCCTACTTACCTTAGCTACCCTACCCCAGATGCTCCAATGTCCCAGGAAGCTCACTCTCCCGTCCACTGACAAGAGAGCTCACAGTCAATCCCGCACACCCATCCATGCAGAAGACACTCATGCAAGTTAGGGGTTTTGATTATGACACAAAAAACTGAATGTCTTCTATTATGGACCTGAGACAGTTTTATAACCTAATCTATGATAGCATGAATCTGAATTCTCAACTAAGGATCACTAGTCATTTAAAGTGAAAAGCATTAGTAATAAAATAGAAGGTACAGATAAAGAGACTCTGAATAAAATTAAAATTTAGGAAGCATAAAATCATTTTTAAGCCTAATAATTGTCTTCAAGTCAATATTGAACAATATCAATGAATACCTAATAGACTTCTACAAAACAGGAGTAATTGGGGAACAAGAAATAAATCTTAGAAACAAATAATATAATTTTTAAATTAAAATAAATTTAGTGAACTGACAGTGATAAATTGGATAAAGCTAATTCCTATGTAGTAACCTAGAAGGCAAAGTTGAGAATCAACAACTATATTACCATGCAAAGCAAAAAAGGAGATAAAAAATATAGAAGAATTAAGGTGTATAAAATATTTATTTAAGAAGTGTTAAAGAAGTGTTAGCTTATCTATTTGGAGTTTCAGAAAAGTAAAAAAATAACAATGGATTCAAGTAAACAATAAAAAAGAAATTCCCTGAGTTAAAAGAACATACCAGGCATAAGATTGAAAAGTTCTGTGTGTTACATGAAAGAAGATGAAAAACAAAACAAATGATAAACAATTTCATTTATCTAAGTTCTGTTGAAATTTGACAACTCAAAAAATTAAAGATACCTAAAATAAATAGAGAAAAATATATAAAGATATTAACACTTTTGGTACCAAAATAGTGGCATCAAAACAAGCTGGCTTCTCATCCTCCTGACAAAAAAGAAAAAACAACAACAAAAAATAAACAAATAGAAAGCACTGAAATCTTTTCCAGCAACAACCCAGTGTTCAAGTATGAGGGTAAGACAGTTCCCAGGGGCTACAGAGAAGAGGAAAACCTCCGAGAGGACAACACAAGAACCATACCTCCACATCCTTGACCCCACCCATGCCCACATTCTAACAGGCACCAACTATATGGGAAATTTCCTCTCAACTCTCTGTTCCTAAACTTGCAATAGTAAAATTGAGGTGGTCAACTAACTTCCCCCAACTTCCTGGGTTTCCTGGTAGGAGATCTATCCTTGCCATAATCCATGACAAACATTGTAACTACTTGAAGAAAGAGAAATTCGAGAAGACAAGCAAAGACAAATAGGGGGCACAGGATTACCATCCCCAACAAAGAAACTCTACTCTATATCTCAGTCAAAGGCAATATCTGTTAAAAGTGGCTATAGATGGTGTGTTCCTGAGCCCCTTCCCCCCCCCCCCCGCATGATCCCCTAAATATTTCTGAGTAATCTGACATTGCTGGGATATTCCCTTGGGGGCCTCGTGATTTGGGATAGGCAGTGCTTCCACTATTTGCTAGAGGTCAGGTGAACCTGGGTTTAAGGTGCTACCTAGAGCTAAAAAGGAGGAGTCACCCACCAGAAAAAAATTGCAAAGCAAATATATTCAATAAAAACCAAAACAGGAGGGAGGAAGAAAGATGGCCAACAAGAAGCAGCTTTCACCCGAGGATCCTGTCTAGAGGAAGAGATAATGGACAGAAATGGACTCAGTGAAGCTGAAAGTGGGGAGCTGACCTAAGAAAGAACATAGACAAGTGCACATCATCTCTGCTGAACTAAGCTGTGACTCTAAGAAAGACGATCCAAGAAAACAAATTCCAGGTACAAAGCCCATTGCCAAGAGGTTGAGAGACCCTTCCCCAAGTGGGAGGCTTGCTGTGGGCTCTCTGCAAGTGAGCAGGGAGCAAAAGACGTCTCATTTTACCCCATGCTAGAGAGCCACTAAACAGCAGGCCTCCTTCTCCAAGAAGGTCCCACTTGTGAGCCTAGGCATCATCCTACCTGGCATCAAATTGTACAAATATTTTCCCCGCAATTCTGAACTCCCAATCCATCCTTGTCCCCTCACCTGGTAGTCTGAATTTTTGCCCCTGCAGAGCCCAGAGTGTCTGGCAATTCACTGAGTGCCCTGGGTATTGCGTGGGCTGCTGGTCAGCAGCCTGGAAACAGTGACTCCAGTGGAAGCAGAGAGTGTGGGGGAGACAGGGATGCATAGGAAAGAGGGACATGATACAGTGGTGCATGGTGGAGCAGAGGCACATTGATGCCCCTGTCTGACGTTGGCAGGTGAACTTTTTTGACTCCATTGCTCGCCGGAGGGGATCAGCCTCTAGCCCTCACTGCAGGTGCTAATGCCTTATTCTGCCTTTGGTGGGTGCACTTCCCTGACTCTAGGCACACTTCTCTGACTCCGATGCTCACTGAAGGAGATCAGGCTCCAGCACCTCAAGTTTGCTAGCTATAGTATGCAGCAGGGCCCAGGCACAGATTCCCTTGTTCTGACTTTAGTGAGCAAAATTTTCTGACTGTTGCTCACCAGAGGGGACCATATTCTAGCCCTTCCGATTTCTGGGATGAAACTGCCTGTGGATTCCCACTATCTGGTCACTGGAGACACTTTGAACCCACCCTGTTGAGCAGTGTAGAACTCTCAAACTGGGCTGTCCACCCATAGACCCTCTGAGATTGAGCAGGGGTTGTTTTGCAGTGAGGAGGGATTGATTCTCCTCTACCAGCTGTTGATGGTGGGGGCTGGGGCACTGAAATTGCTTGTATATCTCCCCCACTGAGATTTCAGCCTAATACCACAACTCACTAGTATTGGGTAGAGGCTGGCTAACCTCAAGACAAACTCAGCTTGCACTGTCCCCTCAAGCAGGTCATCAGAGCCTCTGGCTGGAGCTCTGAAAGGGACATTTGTAAGGCTATAGGGGAAAAGCCACAATCATAAGCCCCAGCTTATTGGCAAAAGGCTGGTTAAATCCACTTCCTGGGGCCCCTAATCAAATCTGACCTTACGAGTTTTAATCACCAAATTGTGAAAAATACTCATGGGGAAGAACCAGTGGAAGAACTCTGGCAACATGAATAATAAGAGCAGATCAACTCCTCTGAGGAATGAGAAAGGAGATACAACAGAAGATGCCATTCATAGACAAATGGCTGAATTGTCAGAAAGAGAATTCAGAATACAGATGGCAAATGAGATAAATAAAATGGAGGAAAAGGTGGAAATAGAAATCCAAAGAGCAGTTACAAAGTTGTCTCAAGAAATCAATGAAACTAAAGACTGGGTCACCAAGGATATGGACATAATGAGAAAAGATATAGCAGAGTTCAAGGAAGTACAAAAGTTATTCAAGGAGCTTCAAAATACAGTAGAGTCCCTCAGTAATGAAGTGAGCAGTCAGAAGAAAGGATCTCAGAAATTGAAGATAAGGCTTTTGAACAATCCCAAGCATTCAAAGAAGTAGAAAAATGGAAAACAAGAACAGAACATTTCCTGAGAGAGTTGTGGGATCATTCCAAAAGATCAAACATCTGACATATAGAGATCCCTGAAGGAGAAGAGGATGGTCCTAAAGGCCCAGACTCTCTACTCCAAGACACTGAGGAGAATTTCCCAAGCATTGTGAGACATACAGAAATTCAGATAGTAGATACCATATATACTCGAGTATAAGCCGAGTTTTTTTTGCACAAAATTTGTGCCGAAAAACCCGAAGTCGGCACAAATTTTGTGTCAAAAAATCTCGGCTTATACTTGAGTATATCCGGTAGTTTCAGAACCCCAGCATGACTCACTGCAAATAAAGCATCTCCTGGACTCATTGTAAATAATGTTGCCAAAGTTAGTATGAAGGAGAAAAATCCTGCAAGCCGCCAGAAGTTAGAAAAGCATTACCTACAAAGGGAGAAACATTAGAATGACTGCAGATCTTTCAGCCAAAATTTTTCAAGCCAGAAGAGCTTCTAAAACAAAACAACTTTTAGCCCAGGATCCTGTATCCAGCTAAACTGAGTTTCATTTGTGATGGAGAAATCAAATACTGTCCTGACTGACATCCACATGTTAAGGAAATTTGCCATAACTAAACTGGTTGTGCAGGAAATAGTCAGACCCATTTTTCATAATGACCAGCACAATGGTCTACCTCCAAAGTAAACTCACCCAAAATTTATCAAACAAAACCTAACTTCCACAATGGTGAAAGGATTAAAAATGTGCATTGGACCTTTGAAAAATATGACAGCCAAAACACTGCCATACCTATCAATTCTCTCAATTAATGTGAATGCTTAAATTATCCTGTAAGAGGTACAGGTTGGCTGATTGGACAGAAAAACTCGGGCCAGGTATCTGTTCCATACAAGAGACTCATCTTACTTCAAAGGATAAAAAAAGACTCAGGGTGAAGGGATGGCCATCTATAATACAGGCAAATGGAAATCAGAAAAAAACAGGGGTTGCAATCTTATTTGCAGATTGCAGATACAATAGGATTTAATCAACAAAGGTAAGGAAAGACAAAGACAAATACTACTCATTCATCAAGAGAAAAACTCAACATGAAGAGATTTCAATAATTAACATTTATGTGCTGTACCTGAATGCTCCGCATTTTATAAAGCAAATGCTTACAGATATGAACAATGTAATAGCTGGATATTTTAACACCCCTTTGTCAGTTCTGAATACATCTTCCAAGAAGAAACTAAACAAAGAAATAATGGACTTAAACGTAACGGACATCTCAAGAACATTTCATCCTAATCAAAGTGAATACTCATTCTTCTCATCAGCCCACGGATCATCCTCCAAAATTTATCATATTTTAGGACACAAGTCTAAACTCAACAAATTTAAAAGAATAGAAATTATTTCTAGTATCTTCTCAGACCATAATGGCATAAGAGTTGAACTCAACAGCAACAGAAATCTTCATACTCAAACAAAGTCATGGAAACTAAATAACCTTAGACTGAATGACAGCTGGGCTAAAAGATGAGATTAAGAAGGAAGTCATCATATTTTTGGAACAAAATGATAATGAAGACACAAACTATCAAAACTTGTGAGATACAGCAAAGGCACATTTAGGAGGGAAATTTATAGCATTAGAAGCCTTCATCAAGAAAACAGAAAAAAAAGTCAACAACCTAATGCATCATCGCAAACAATGGGAAAAGGAAGAACAATCCAAACCCAGCAGAAGAAAAAAATTAACCAAAATTAAAGCAGAACTAAATGGAATTGAAAACAAAAGAATCATTCAGATTAATAAAACAAAAAGTTGGCTCTTTGAAAAGATTAATAAAATTGATAAACCTTTGGCTAGCCTAACGAGAAACAGAAAAGTAAAATCTCTAACAGTGTCAATCAGAAATAATAAAGGAGAAATAACAACAGATACCACAGAAATTGAAAAAAATCCTCAATGATTACTACAAACAATTCAATTCTCAGAAATATGAAAATCTAGAGGAAATGGACCAATACCTGGAAGCACCCCACCTTCCTAGACTCAACCAGAAAGAATTAGAAATGTTGAATAGACTTGTATCAAGCACTGAAATAGCAGCAACTACACAATATCTCCCTCAAAAGTAAAGTTAAGGACCAGACAGTTTCACATCAAAATTCTACCAAGCCTTAAAAGAGGAACTAGTACCTATATTACATAACCTTTTCCAAAACAGAAAAGGACAGAATCCTCCCAAACATAGTCTATGAAGGAAATATCACCTTGATTCCCCTATCCAGGAAAGGACCCAGCAAAGAAAGAAAACTATAGACAAACATCATTAATGAATATTGATGCAAAAATACTCAATAAGATCCTAGCAAACAGAATTCAAGGACACATCAAAAATCATACACCATGATCAAGTTGTTTTTATTCCAGGGTTATAAGGTTAGTTCAACATATATAAATCTATAAATACAGTTCATCATATACAAAGCTTTTTTTTTTTTTTTTTTTTTGTCAATGGAATCCAGTTTTTTACTATTACATCATGAGGAATGACACAGATTTCATAACCTCCTTTTTGATGAAAGGACATTCTGAAATTTGAAGGAAACTTGCACAAATCTATGAAACATAGACCTTTGCTTTATTTTTATAAGTATCAACTGCCATCATGTTTTGTAATTTGGGGTCTTGATTTCACCATTATTGGTGAAGAAAATTTTCAATAAACATGCACTACCTGTATTAAGCAGGAAAAAGATGAAATAAAAATAAATAAAATAAAAAACAAAGACCATGTGATTTTCTCAATTGATGCAAAAAAAGCTTTTGATTATATCCAGCATTCTTTCATGATCAGAGCACTAAAGAATATAGACTTACATGGGACATTCTTAAACCGGTAGAGGCCATCTACAGCAAACTCACAGCCAACATCATATTCAATGGAGTAAAATTGAAAACATTTCCACTCAGATCTAGAACTATATAAGGATGTCCATTGTCACCATTGCTATTCAACATAGTACTGTAAGTCCTAGCCATCGCAATCAGACAAGAGAGGGGGATCAAGGGTGTTCAAATGGGGTCAAAGAAGATCAAATTCTCACTCTTCATGGATGACATGATCTTATCCCTTAAAAATCTCAGGGACTCAGGTACAAAGCTCTTAGAACTCATTAAGGAATATAGCAGTGTCTCAGGATACAAAATCAATACTTACACCAGTAGTTTTTATGTATACCAACAACAGTCAAAATGAAAATATAGTCAAGGACTCTATTCCTTTTACAGTAGTTCCAAAGAAGATGAAATACCTGGGAACTTATCTAACAAAGGACGTGAAATATCTCTATAAAGAGAATTACAAAACTCTGAGAAAGGAAATAGTAAAAAATGTTAACAAATGGAAAAACGTACATGCTCATGGCTGGGTAGAATCAACAATGTTAAAATGTCCATATTACCCAAAGCAGTCTACAGATTTAATGTAATCCCTATCAAAGTACCTATCAATTGTCATATATTGAAGAACTTGAAAAAATAATACTTTGTTTTATATGTCATCAGAAAAAACCTTGAATAGCCAATACATTCTTTATAAATAAAAAAAAATATATGGAGGCATTACATTACCAGACTTCAGGTTATATTACAAATCTACAGTGATCAAAACACCATGGTACTGGCACAAAAATAGAGAGGTAGATATATGGAATACAATAGAGAATTTAAGATGAACCCAGCCATATATCATATCTTTGATAAGCCTAACAAAACATACATTGTGGAAAAGATTCCCTGTTTAACAGATGGTGCTGGGAGAACTGGCTGGCGACCTGTAGAAGACTGAAACTGGACCCATACCTTTCACCATTAACAAAAATTGATTCTCACTGGATAAGAGATTTAAATTTAAGGCATGAAAGTATAAAAATACTAGAAGAGAGTACAGAGAAAATGTTTGCATATTGGCCCGGGAAAATATTTTATGAGGAGGACCCCCTGACCCCCGTCAATTGAAGCAACACCCAAATATATTACTGGGATATGATCAAGCTAAAAATCTTCTGCACAGCTAAGGGTACTGCAAGTAAAGCAAATAGACAGCCTTGCGAATGGGAGAAGAAATTTTGCAAAGTATGATTCCAAATAAGGTCTGATAACTAGAATTCATAAAGAACTCAAATTAATCGATAAAAAAAGAACAAACAACCCCATTTCTCTGTGGGCTAGAGACTTGAACAAAAACTTCTCTGATGATGACAGGCAAATGGCCAACAAACACATCAAAAATGCTAATTCTCCTCAATCATTAAAGAAATGCAAATCAAAACCACTTTGAGATATCGTCTAACTCCAGTAAGATTTATCCACATCACAATATCCCAACTGCAGATGTTGGCATGGATGTGAAGAGAAGGGAACACTTCTATACTACTGGTGGGATTGCAAACTAATATAGCCTTTCCGGAAGTATAGAAAATTCTCAAGTAACAAAAAGTTGACCTAACATTTTATCCTGTAATTCCATTATTGAGTATCTACCTATGTAAACAAAATCATTTTACAGCAAAGACATTTGCACCAGAATGTTTATTGCAGCCCAATTTATAATTGCCAAGTCATGGAAGCAGCCCAAAAGCTCATCAACCCATGAATAGATTAACAAACTGTGGTATAAATACCATAGAATACTATTCAGCCATGAAATAGATGGAAACTTTACATCTTTTATGTAAACCTGGATGGAGTTGGAACATATTCTTCTTAGTAAAGTATCTTAAGAATGGAAAAAACATATTCAATGTACTCAATACTACTATGAAATCACTTATACATTCATAAGAATGATAAAACATAAATATAGTTCAGAAAGAAGGGGGGGTAGGGAAGGAGAGGGGGAAGGGCAATTAGAGGAAGGGCATTTGGTGGGATCTTGCCTAATGTGCACAATGCAAGGGTGCATTTCAAAACAGCTAAGATAATATTACAAATACCTTACCACAAAACGTAAGTAAGTAAGGTGATGGTTATGTTAATCAGTTTGATTTGAACATTCCACATTGTATGTCAGATAACCACATTGCACTCCATAAATGTATATAGTTATAATTCTATAAGAATTTTAAAAATCCATTATTATGAATTACAGTCTCATTGTTCTCATATCAATAGTGTACATTATGTCAAAAAGGATTTAAGTGCTATAAAAAAAAAAAAGCTTGACTTCTCAGGTAGTGTATACTGATAAAAATTATCATTATTTTTAAAACAAAATAAAGGAGGAAAGCTTGCTTGGTAAGTGCTGTGTACAAACTAAAAAATAAATAAGTAAATAAATAAATAAAATAAAAAAACCAAAACATGCTAGGTAGATCTCATAGGCCTAACTGATAACTACAGAACATTTTATTAAACTATTACAGAATATACATTCTTATCATCAGCACACAGAACATTTTATAGACTAGATTACATTAGGCCATAAACCAAGTCTGTACAAATTAAAAAAAAAAAAAAACCCAGAAATTATATCAAGTATCATCTCTGACCACAATGGAATAAAACTATAAATCAGTAAGAGGAGGAATCTTGGAAAATACTCAAACACATGGAAATAGACACACACACATACACATACACAAAAAAATGCTCCTGAATGACCAATGGGTCAATGAAGAAATTAAGAAAAATTAAAAATTTCCTGAAACAAATGGAAATATAACATCAAAATCCACAAGATATGGCAAAAACAGTAGTAAGAGGAAGGTTCAGAGCAATAATGCTTACATCAAAAGAAGTAGAAAGACTTTAAATTAACAGCCCAATTACATACTTTGAAGAACTAGAAAAGCAAGAACAATCCAACCTCCAAATTAGTACAAAGAAATAATAAAGATCACAGAAAACAAAATGAAATATAGACAAAAAAATGTAGAAGATCAACAAAATAAAAAGTTTGTTTTTTTGTAAAGATAAGCAAAATTGACTAACAAAGAAAAAGAGATAAGACCCAAATAAAATCAGAAACAAAAAAGGATATAACAACTGAGAGAAATACAAAGAATCATTATAGACTGTTATGAACAACTATATACCAGCAAATTAGAAAACCTGGAATAAATTCCTATATTTATACAACCTGCCAAGATTGAACAATGAAGAAATAGAAAAGCCCAACAAACCAACAGCCAGCAATAATTGCTAATAAGTCTCTCATCAAAGAAAACCCAACAAACTAATACATTCATGGCCGAATTCTACCAAGCATTTAAGGAACTAATCCCAATTATACTTAAACTCTTCAAAAGAATTAAAGGAGAGGAAATACTTTCAAACTCATTCTACAAAGCCAGCATCACCTTGATACAAAAACCATACCAGGATACAACAAAAAAAGAAAACTACCAGCCAGTATCCCAGATGAACACAGAGGTAAAAATGCTCAACAAATAGCAAACTAAGTGCTACTGAGCCAGTGCATACAAAAAAGATCATTCACCATGATCACGTGGGATTAATGCCAGGAATGCAAGAATGGTTCAACATGTGCAATTCAATAAATGTAATACACCACATTAACAGAATCAAGAATAAAGAACATATAATTATTTCAATAGGTGGTTAGAAAAGTATTTGATGAAATTAACATTTCTTTATGATACAAACCATCATCAAAATGTGGATAGAAAGGACATACCTCAAAGTAATAAAAACCATTTCTGACAAACCCATGGCTAACATTATGCTAAGTGTAGGTCTTTTCTCTAAAGACTGTAACAAGAAAAAGATGCCCACTTTTTGTTCAAGAAAACACTGGAATTCCTGGCCAGAAAAAGAAATGAAATATCCACACTGGAAAGGAAGAAGTAAATCAGCCATGTTCACAGACAATATGATCTTATTACCCAGAAAAAACTAAAGACTTCACACACACACACACACACACACACACACCACACCACACACCTGTTGGCGGCGCCTGTGGCTCAAAGGAGTAGGGCGCGGGCCCCATATGCCAGAGGTGGTGGATTCAAACCCAGCCACAGCCAAAAACTGCAAAAAAAAAAAAAAAAAAAAAAAAAAAAAAAAAAAATGAATTGAATTTTCAAGATAAAATGTCAAAATTAAGGGAACATCTGAAAGAATTAAGTGCCACAAAATTAACAAAAATGTTTCAAGTCTCAAAGAAAGAGGTATTTATTATGATGTGTTTTTTAAAAAATAGAAATTAAAT
>CAUYPK010039955.1:0-15226 GCA_963574355.1 Loris lydekkerianus | reverse complement strand
TTTTTAGGGAGATTTTGTATAGTTGATGCTATTTCAGAACTTGATATAGGCCTGTTCAACATTTCCACTTCGTTCTGGCTAAGTCTTGGTAGGTGGCGTGCTTCCAGGTATTGGTTGATTTCTTTCAGATTTTCATATTTGTGAGAGAAGAGTTTCTTGCAGTATTTGTTAAGGATTTTTTGAATTTCTGAGGGGTCTGTTGTTATTTCATCATTACCATTTCTGATTGATGAAATTAGAGATTTTATTCTTTTTTTCCTGGTTAGGTTGGCCAAAGGTTTATCTATTTTATTGATCTTTTTAAAAACCAACTTTTGGATTTATTGTTTTGTCGTATAGTTCTTTTGTTTTCAATTTCATTTAATTCTGCTCTGATTTTGGTTATTTCTTTTCTTCTGCTGGGTTTGGGGTTGAAGTGTTCTTCTTTCTCCAGTTGCTTGAGATGTTCCATTAAGTTATTAACTTCCTTTCTTTCTGTTTTCTTGAGGAAGGCTTGCAATGCTATAAATTTCCCTCTTAGGACTGCCTTTGCAGTATCCCAGAGGTTCTGGTAATTTGTGTCTTGATTGTTGTTTTGTTCCAAAAATTTGATGATTTCCTTCTTTATCTCGTCTATAACCCATGTATCCTTCAGCATAAGCTTGTTTAGCTTCCAAGTTTTTTTATGGGTATGAAGGGTCCTGTTGTTATTGAGTTCAACTTTTATTCCATGATGGTCTGAGAAGATGCAAGGAATAATTTCTATTTTTTTAAATTTGCTGAGGCTAGATTTGTGGCTTAAGATGTGGTCGATTTTGGAGTATGTTGTGTGGGCTGATAAGAAGAATGTGTATTCTGTTTTGTTGGGATGAAATGTTCTGTAGATGTCTGTTTAGTCCAGATGTTGAATGGTTGAGTTTAAATCTAAAATTTCTTTCCTTAGCTTCTTTTTGGAGGATCTATTCAGAACTGCTAAAGGGGTGTTTGCTGATTTTTCTATTTTTAGTAGAGATAGGGTCTCCTCTGCTCAGGCCAATCTCAAACTTCTGAGCTCAGGCAATTCACTTGCTCTGGCCTCCCAGAGTACTAGGATTATAAGCCATTGCGCTCAGGATAGTGCTCTGGCATCACAGCTCACAGCATCCTCAAACTCTCAAGCTTAAACAGTTTTCTTGCCTCAGCCTTCCAAGTAGCTGGGACTACAGGCACCCACCACAATACCTGGCTATTTTTAAGAGACAAGGTCTCGCTCTGGCTCAGCCTGTTCTTGAACCTGTGAGCTCAGGCAATCCACCACCTCAGCCTCCCAGAGTGCTAGGATTACAGGTGTGAGCCACTGCACCCGACACCCTTTGCTCACTTTTCAATGGAATTATTTGTTATTTTACTGTTGAGTTGTTTGAGCTGCTTTGTATATTCTGGTCCTTGTCATATGAATAGTTTGCAAATAGATTGTCTCTTCACTCTGTCTCCTTTGCTGTAGGAGGATTTTAGTTTAAGATAGTCTATTCTTGTTGTTTGTGTTTTTGAGGTCTTAGCCATAAAACCTTTGCCTGGGTCTAGGCTGTCTCCATGCTGAAGATAAGCCTGAAGTGTAAATTTAAAGTCTTTTCTGAGCTTTCCCCTTTCCCTGTGCATCATCTCCATCTCCATGGTGACTTTCTAATTTCTGCCTTTCATACAGTTCCTTTTAATGTCTTGGTCTTTAATGTCTTGTTCCCAAAAAGTGAAAAAGAGAAAAATGATGTGGAGGTTTGAAGGGAAGAAAAAGAACATGGTCTTTTTAAATCCTTTGGAAGTTGCGTCAGCAACTGGGGCAGGGGGAGCTTGCAATAATGCTGGGGTTTGGAGAGTGCAAAAATGGCTGCCTGCCTTTGTCATTGCACCTTCCTGGTGAGAAGCAGCAATCAGTGATTAGAACATAAATCCCCAATATTTGGAAGACAGGGTGCTTAGTGCCCACCCTGGTCCATGCAAGCTGTACTCCAGGAACACATGCATAGCTGTCTCTTTTGGGGCTGGCCGGTGGGGGATGTGTGACAGTTGGTGAGTTAAGAGATGAAATTGACCAAAATTAACTGTAATTTACTTTCCAAGACTTTTCCCCTGAAAGTTGCAGGCCTTCAATAGGGACTTCCAAAATAGTTCCATTAGACCCATCTGCCAGTGTGAGTGTTATCTAGTTTGGGAGACGGATTCCTTGGGCTTCCTACTCCCCCATATTTCTATAATCCTCTTATTTTTCTTCCTAATCTTATATAAAGTCTTACAAATAGGTGTTCAACAAAGAATGACATCTTCACCTTCAAACAGTCCAGAGTCCCCTGAGACACAACCCTGCCCAGCTTCATCTCCAGTATTCTGGGCTAAATTATCCCCTCCCCCCCCAATCAAATTCTTATGTTGAAGTCCTAACCTTCAGAATGTGGCTGTATTTGGAGACAGTATATCTAGAAAGGTAACTAAATTAAAATGAGGTCATTAGAATGGGCTCTAATCTAATAGGCCTGGTCTTCTTATAAGAAAAAATTAGCACACAGATACACACGGAGGGAAGACCACAGGAGAAGATGGTCACCCACAAGCCAAGAAGAGAGGCCTTGGCTTAACCAAAGCTGCTGACATCTCGATCTTGGACTTCTAGTTCCTAGGTCTGTGGGGAAATAAATTTCTATTTAAGCTACTAAGTCTGTGGCATTTGTTATTACAGCCCTAGCTAAGGGATACACCCAGCCACTGTATTCTCTCCCCTCATCAAAATGCTTTACCTTCCCATTAGAAACCCTTCAATACTTTGCTAGGTCCCTGCTTCCATTTGTGTCCCAGTGTCACAATTTCTTCTGTGTCACTATGGGGGTTTCTTCTCCTATGGGTGTTTTTTAAATATCTTAGCATGGATTCCTATACCCTTAGCCCAGTGTTTTTCACAGTGTATTCCAAGAGAAGATAATTAGTGTTCCAGATAAAGGGCTTTCCAAGGTCATGGCTCTGTAGGAGACGTGGTATCAATCTAGACTGGTTAGGTTCTGCAGAACTCCCTAGAGTTCTACATGATGGACATTTAGAGGAGAAAATGTGCCTCAAGTTCATTTTTCATGGAACCTTCTTTACACTTAGCATCTCTCAGGACTAATAGTCCTCTAAGCACACTAGCTTAAATACATGACTCCCAATGGTGGCAATTTTAGAAGGTGGTGATGCAGAGTTGAGAAAGACTCTAAGTGTGTGAATGTAGTCAGGCCCCTCAAAGTACACCAGTGGGAAATTACCTTGAATCAGGATATCAGAGCTGCAAGGGATTAGCTTGTGTTACTTGACAGAAGAGGAAACAGCTATAGGACTCATCCTTTCCTAAAGGATGGCCTTTAAGAAAGCTCCAAGCATCCTTCTTGGGAACATTTTTCTTATGAGTGGGAGAGGTCCCTAGGCACTTGCCTTTCCCCTTCAGCCTGGGAACTCTTCAGCCAGCACACTCCCTGATCTGTCTCCTGATATCAGATTTTGTTCAATATCACTGACTCAAAGCCCTGAAAAGTTCAGCAATCAAATCTTCGAGTCTAGTTTTTATGTTTGGCCTGGATGATCAGTTCATTGTAGTATGATCTCAAAATCCCAGCTCTATGACTTAGTAACTATGTGACAATAAACAGATTCTATAGCCTTCTTGTAAAATGTGGACTCTACCACATAAAGTTGTTGTGGTTGATTAAAAGGAAGGTATAGATAGAATTCAGCATGGTGCCTGTGCACATCAGGCCTCAATAGCTACCATTCTTTCACTTAGAACCAGGGACATAAGGTGTATAGTTATGCTTAGGGAGACTATGAAATCCTGAGAGCAGGGACTGTCTCCTGCATTTTTCCCAGTGTAAATAAATTTGTAAAGATGTAATTCCCCCAGTGAGAAAGCAAGCTGAGCATTAGTTTAGGGAGAATTGACCTTCTGTATTTTCACTTTCTTTAATTCTCTTTTGAAGTTGTTTCCTTAGTCATTAGTTCTAACGTGGCCTTACACAGATAATGAAGATAGGAAGGTGACCAGGAATCAAGTTGTTTTAGTTTGGAAGCAGTTTTAATGGAGATGGAGATGTTTATCAATTCAACACAGGTACCCCAAAAATACAAATCAAAATATCATCTTCAGCGGCATAGCAAATATGATTTAAGAATTTAACATCATTATTTGATCACAAGCGTAAATATAAGTCACCATAAATAAATGTAAATTCATTGTACAAAAATCCCCAATGACTCTTAATACAAATATGATACATTTAACGATTTCTGAAACAGATATTCTTAAACTTTTTAAAACCTAAGATTTCTTTTTTCTTGGTTCTTGGACACACAAAAAAATCAAAAGGTAGGAGGCAGTAATACCAGGGACGAAAGGGTATTAAAATTTGTCTGGTGTTTGTAAGTGCTGCTGGCAAGCCAGGGGAATAAAATCTTTCTCTTCAGGGTAAGGCCCTCCATTGACTGGGATCAAGTCTCCTAAGGATAATGGGACTCTGCCAAGATGGTCAAATACAGGGTTATGAATGCAGGGTGGAAGGGGTGAGTGGTTGCAATAGCAATCTTATCAAACGGATGATTGAAATCTCCATAAAGCAATTGTCAAGGATTTGGAATGAACTCTAGTCATCAGATAGAGCTAGCTACCACCCCCAAACAGCACTGATCTGGAAGGCTCTGGAACTTAGAGAGTTCATGTGGGGTTTGAAGGCATGTTCTACCATGTAGTTCTGCCATGTGGGATAACCTTCCTTTTTTGTCTCTGGGACATTTCTGTGGTCATCAAGAGGAAGAAATAAATCAGAATAGGAAGTGCTAGCTCCAGACAGGAGGATCTGCCAGCTTCGACTCTGAACCACCTTCCTTCCCTACATGTACTTTCTTTCATGGCTTAGAGGAAGCTCAAAGCCCAATGTTAAACAGAATGATTCCTTTATAGCTGTGGTTCTCAAACTTTGCTGTGCAACAGAACCAACTCAGAGAGCTTGTAAAAATGCACATTTCCTGGCTCTACTCTCAGAGATACAGGATTAGAAGGTTTGAGGTGGGGCCCAGAAATGTGCACTCAAATGTACTAATCACAGGATCTGACTTCAGTAGCCATTGAACACATCTTTCTTCCCACCTTTGCTCACTGGAGGATGAACATCTCACACAGGCTTCTTGCTATGGACCCTTCTTTTGCTCTTTCCATGGGGTTAAACATGGGGCCATCTGATTAAAGCTAACCATTTCCTTTCATTTGCCCTGGTGGAGGGGTCATTATTGTTCTTCCCATTTTCTCTTTTCTTTTCTCCCTGGGCTAAAGGAGACATGTCAAATGTCACACTTTATATGGTCTTAAAAGCTCAGTGCCCCAGACTCCCTTTGAAGATGATGTGCTCTGTGACAAAGATGTTCATATCTCAAAGACTCTGTCCTTCTCAGTGGTCTCCCACAGAGGATTTGGGTTCAGTCTGGAAAATGGAAGTGGATCTACCCCGGGAGAGAAAATACACCCTGAAGCCTAACTTACGAGAATAGGCAGTTGAGAGCAAAAGGTAAAATGTCCCAGTACATTTTTTCAATTTTAGCATCTAGGACAGTGGAAGTTCTAATTCACTGAAATGAGACTCCTTTGGGGGCGTATATCTTGGTATTAGAGGCTCATTGATTAGTATTATTTTTCTTACTTCCTTGTCCTCAAGATGTTTTTTGCCTCTGTTGTATAAACCCCTTAATAATCCTTCTCATGGGAATTTTTCTTGAGGAGAGATTCTGTGCCAAGAAGTGGTCCCTCATTTGGTCTCTGGGCAGTGCCATGATTAACTTGCCCAATGCTGCACACCCTGTGTGCCCAGTGCTAAGGACCTGCTTAGGGAATAAAAGAACCATCTCACCATCATCAAGCTGCTGAGCTGGTCTAGAATTGTTCTGCTTGGGGCCATGTAATTCCTAGATTAGATTCCTAGATTGTGTGCACATATCTAGCTTCCTCAGAGCAGGCCTGACCATTTTTCTACCCCAGCTCCACTCAGTGGGATATGGCTGGGAAATTTTTCTGACTTCTCTCTCATACTACCCTGAGAGGTGGGCTAGGATGGAGCTTTTGGAAGCTGATGTGGTGGAGCTGCTGACACCCATGGCAGGAGGAGATGCCACCCGGGTGCCTGGAGGGGAGCCAAGGGTGATGAAGGTGCAGTGGGTTGAGGCATGCCCCCCACCACCCACCAGGCTGATATTTCAATCTCTGAGCCTTCATCCCTGGGCCGCATGTGGGCACTGGGTAGGAGGCTGCCATCTTGGGAGGAGTTCTTGGAAAGCAACTATAGATGAGTGGAACTATGCATTAGAGAAAGGGTGAAACTAGGAGCTCTTAATATAGCTGAGGGGGGGAAATAAAAACACACACTGCCCTGTTTCCTTTGTTTTTTCATTTATGCTATGGACAAACCACCATGGAGATGTCGTGGGAGAGCATGCACAGGCCCCACCCTTGGGAGTGGTGTAGATGCGTTTGGGGAGGTGCTCTTTGCTTCCAGGTCCATCCCACACGCTGTCTGGTTGGATCCTGTGGTAGGCTGGCTGTCGTTTTTCCTCTCTGATGCTCCTCCTCCTCCAGGATGTTCTGCCTAGCAGGTGGTGGCCAAGGACTGGTGGATGGGTGGTTGGAAGCAGCGCACATGCTCCACTGTGGAACTGTCTGTCTCCACGGACTTCATGTACTTGTTTAGGATGGCAAAAACCTCATTGTTCAAGATCTGGTACTTCCTGATCCGGTCGGCCATCTTCTTCAGGGGCTGCAGAAGGAAAGGGACGTTTGAGGTAGGGAAGCAGGGGGGTAGAAAGAGGGAGGGCAAGAGAAGAAGTTAGTAAAGTTGGGGGTCCAGGGTCCAGAAGCTTCTGTGATCATGTCACCCTTCTGCTTAAAGGCCTTCTGTGGGTACCCAGAACCCTGGCAATCAATGTTAACTGGAGTGTAAAAACCCTCTGTATGTTTTAAAACTTACTACAGAGATACAGTAATCAAAACAGTGTGGCACTTGCATTCGACAGACATATAGACCAATGAAATAGCATAGACAGCCCTCAAATAAACTGTGACATGTTTAATGATTTTCAACAAATTTAATGATTTAAACAAAGATGCTAAGACCACTCAATGTGGAAAAAAAAAAAGTCTTTACAACAAATGGTTCTTGGAAAATGGACATTACATGTATAAAATTGGACTATCATTTATACCATATACAAAAAAATTAACTCAGAAGGGATTGAAGACCTAAATGAAAGAATGAAAACTATAAAATTCTTAGAAGAAAACAGGGGAAAATCTTTGGCAATGATATCTTGGATATGACATCAAAAGCAGAAGTGAGAAAGAAGAAAATAAATTGGATTACATCAAAATTGAAAAATTTTGTGTGTCCAAGGCAAACTATCAACAGAATGAAAAGGCTACGCATAGAACAGAAGAAAATATCAAAAATCATATCTGATATTAAAAAATTAACAAAAATGACCCAATTAAGAAATAAGTTATTTTTAAATAGACATTCCTTCAAAGAAGATGTACAAGTGGCCAATAAATAACACATGATATGACACTCAACATTAACAATCATTAGGGAAATGCCAATCAAAACCACAATGAGATAAGACTTGAAGCACATTAGAAGTGCTATTATAGACAATATAGACAATAACAAGTGCCAATGAGGATGTGGATTGGGACACTTATGCACTGCTGGTGGGAATATAAAACTCTGCAACTGCTCAGAAAAAGAGTATGGCAGTTCCTCAGAAAATCAGACACAGAATCACCTCATGATCCAGCAATTCTACCTCTGGGTATCTACTCAAAAAAACTGAAAGCAGCAATTCAAAGAGTTATTTGTATTCCCATGTTTCCAAATGGTCAAAAGTAATCATTTTCTACAGTATTAGGAAGGTGGAAGCAACACAAGCCTCCACTGATGGATAAATGGATAAACAAAATGTGGCGTATATACACAATGGAATATTACACAGTCCTAAAAGGGATGGCAATTCTGAGCCATGCTATATGGATGCCCCTTGAGGACGTTATGCTAAGCGAAGTAAGTTAGTCACAAACAGACAAATACTGTGTTATTCCGCCTAGAGGAGGCACCTAGAAGAGTCAAATTCATAGAGCCAGAAAGTAGAATGGTGGCTTCCAGGGGATGGGGGGGTAAGTGCAGAGTTATTTTCTAATGGTCAAAGGAAAAAGTTCTGGAGCTGGATGATGGTGACAGCTGCACAATGGGGGTGTACTTAATGCCTCTGAACTATATGCCTAACATTTTACACATATTTTATCACTACTAAAAAACCCTTTGTGAGGTATCTCCTGCCTCTTTCTCCTCTCACTCTCCGATCCACCTTCATGCCTCAGACCATTCCTTGTGTCTGGAACATCCTTGGAAGTCCCCCACCCCACTTATGCCTGGCTGTTTGCTGCTGGCCATTCAAGACTCAGCATAAGCACCATCCTTCCTGGGAAGCTTTCTTTGCTGCCTCTTCTCTGCCATTCAGCCTGGTTTTAAATGTGGTTCTTTTCTCTCTACAGCAGTTCTGCACACCCCACACCAGCATCCATCCAATCTCAGCACCTGACGCAGTCTGAGTGCTCAGTGGACATTTGCAAGATGAGGAACCAGCATCAGCAGAGTCTGGGCCAGGGAACATGCCCTCCAGGGTAACCTGGTTCATAGCGATAGGTTATGGGCAAGTGACTCATGACTTCCTCCAAGCAGGTCTTTGGGCTTTGAATGTCTCTGTACCAAACTGTGGCATGGGGAGTTGGTCTCTGTAAGCAGCACATCCTTCCCTTCCTTTGTGATGAAAACCAGGTTGTCAGCCAGACCCCAACTCCCAGGCCCCAGCCATGACCCCACTTACCACATTCTTTATGATTTCATCCTTCCCATCCTGCCTCTGCACTTTTAGCAGGTGGTAACAGAAGTCAAACAGGTCAAAGCGACGCTGCTGGCCCAGGAGCACAATGATGGAGCAGCCAGCCCAGTTCAAGCCATCACCAAAGCACTGCCTGGGAGCAGGGAGAAGAGGCGCTGGGGTGAGAGGCAGAGGCAGAGGGAACCTCAACTGGGGCCCTAAGTACAGCTAGTACACATGCCCATCTTGGGGCCAAGTCTCTTGGTCCATATAATGGGTACAAGGGAAGGTGAAGGGTGGGTTCATTAGCTCCAGGGACCACAGTTTTAAGTCTTTCCAACCACAAAGAGGTGTCAGTTTGTTTGTATCATTGATGCAGGAAAAATTTGCAAGGAAAACCCCCAACCAACCCTTGAAACTTATGTGACTGATTACTTCTGGTGAAGTAATCAGTAAACAGGGGAATCTGTTTAGAGGAGCCAGAGAAACACCTGTGGGGTGAAGAAGGGCCATGTTGAACTAGGGAGAGAACTGGCCAGAGCAGGCTGAGGGGAAGGTGCAAGGCATGGTGGCATATGCTGCTGGGCTCACGAAGGCTGAGTCCTCTCGGCTCTGATGTAGCTCTGATAGCAGTCCGCAAGCTTGAGAGAGATTTGGACAATTTGGATGGCAATAGAGTCATCCCTTAGCAGTCTCTCTCGTTCTCAAGCAGCACCCCAAGCCCACACAAGACAGGTGTCCCCATTGCTCCACCCTGTGCTAGAAGCGTGCTGGCACAGAGTTGCTCTGAAACAGCCTCATGGCAGCATGCCCGCCTTCCCCCTCCAGTTCCAGCACCACTTCCTCAGAAAGACTTCTCTGGGCCCCATTCTGTCTCAGCATTTTTAGCTTCTGGTGTACAGTCTCATCTGCCTTCCCTGTGCTATCCTTGACGTGTGGCTGGGTGAGTGCAGGAAGAACCAGCTCTGCTGTCTTCTCTGAGGACTCACAGAGGCTCCCCAATTTCCAGGAGTAGAGTGTATTGGAAGATGAAGTGAGGCTTGTACTGCCAGCCCCTCACCAGTTCCCTCCTGCCCATCAATCAGCCCAGGTTCCAACGTTGGAAAGATAGGCCCTAAGAGCTCTCATAGCCCTGTGCTGCACCCTCACACACACACTCAGCTTCCGTGTCAGCTATCTGCCGCTCCTGGATGCTCCCTTCTGCCTTCTGTTGATTTGAATCGCGGGCATTGCTCAAGGCTCAGTTCTGATCCATGTATTGAAAACTGGTAACTCCCTTAACCTCTCTTCTGGCATCAGCCACCCTTCCTGCCCTGGCTGCCAAGCAACCTCATTTGATGTCCCTTATGTCTATGTTTCTTGTCTCCCCCTTGGTCACATTAGCTCTGAGAGGCCAGGGACTGCCTGCTTTTGCTCAGCACTATTGCATGCCTGGCACCCAGCACAGCAACCAATAAATTCAATAAACAGTGTTGGCCACCCCCATTTCTGCCTACTTTTCAGGCTGAACTCTGGCAGGATGAGGATCACAAGGACACAAGCAGGTTGGGGTGACCCTGCTTTCCTGGAAGTACTCACTCAGCGGTGAACTCATTGGTCCCCACGGGGATGCAATAAACGAACTGCATAGCACTCCACAGCCGGTGGAACTCCACACACTCGTCCACATGCATGACGCCGTTGGTGGGCGGCGGGCCCCTCCAGATGGGGTCCTGCAGGTAGCTGCGAATGCGGGTCAGGATGACCTCAAACATGGACAGGCCACAGCACAGCCGCTCCTTGGTCAGCAAGTCACCCTCCCGAGCAATGGCGATTTGCTGGGAATGGAAAGATATGTGAAACTTCTACGCCACCTCCTGCCAGAGATGCCCAAATGCTGAAGCTGGCCACACCTGGAATTCATTCACAGAACTGAGGTCTTGCTCAGAGCAAGGCACTGTCTTTATAAACCTGAGTGCAACAGCAGGGAAGCCTGGTGGTAAGTGTTATTTGTGTTAAGTAACATCCAGGCACCACTGGTAGAGGACTGATTTAATACATTAATTGCCATGTGAGTTGCATTTAACTTATGCTGTGTTAAGCCTGCAGCCTCACGATGCAAGTTTAAGTCTCACAAGTCTCTTGACCTATCTTGGCCTAATAAAATACTATGGCTCCAAGGAAAAGTTTTTTTTTCTAGTGTGGCAATCAAAAAAATTATGATAAATTCAATGCAATTCCCATCAAAAACCAATGTCAAGTTTTGTGGGTCTAGAAAAATCAATCTAAGCTTCACTTGGAACCAAAAAAGAGCCCAAATAGCCAAAGCAATCTTAAGCAAAAAGAAACAATCTGATGGGATCACAGTATATAACTTAAAATTAGACTACAAGGCTATAGTAACCACAATAGCATGGTAGTGGTATAGAAGTAGAGACATAGAATAATGGAACCTGGAAAATAAAACCATGTACCTACAACTAACTGATCTGTGATAAAGCAAGCAACAACACACATTGGGGAAAGGAAGCCCTATTCAATAAATGATGTGGGGAAAATTGGATAACTACATGCAATTCATATACAAAAATTAATATCTCTTGCTATATATAAAAATTAATTCAAAATGGATAAAAGACTTAAATGTAAGGCATAAAACCATAATAATTCTAGAAGAAAACATAGGAAAAACTCATGTGCACATCAGCCTAAAGAATTTATGACCAAGATTCCAAAGGTAAATATAGCAACAACAACAAAAAATAAGTGGAACTTAATTGAATTAAAAAGGTTCTTCTCAGCAAAGGAAATACTTAACAGAGTCAAAAGACAACCTACAGAATGGGACAAAATATTTGCAAACTATGTATCTGACAAAGGACTGAAATCTAGAATCTATAAAGAATGCAAATCAGCAAGGAAAAACAAGCCATTAAATAGTGGGTAAAAGATATGAACAGAAATTTTTTGAAAGAAGACAAATGGCCAAGAAACATGAAAAAAGTACTCAATGTCACTAACATCAGGAAAATGCAAATTAAAACTACAAAGAGAAAACATACCTTACTCCTATCAAAATGGCCATTTTTAAAAAAGTTTTTAAAAAATGCTGGCATGGATGAAGAAAGGCTTACACACTGCGGGACTGCAAACTAGTACAACTTCTGCAGAAAACAGTATGAGATTCCTCAAAGAAATAATATGTAAATGTGCCATTCAATCCAGCAATCCCACAACTGGGTATCTACTCAAATGAAGTAAGTGTCATTTTATCAAAAAGATATCTGCACTCAAATGTTTATCACAGAATTATTCACAATTGCAAAGACATGGAATCAACCTAAGTGCCCATCAATTCATGAATGGATAAAGAAAATGTGGTATATAGATATATATCATAGAGTACTCCTTAGTCATAAAAAGGAGCAAAATAATGTTGCTTGAAGAAACATGGATATAGCTGGAGGCCATTATCCTAAGTGAAGCATCTCAGGAATGAAAACCAAACATAAGTTCTCACTAACAAGTGGGGGCTAAAGGATGGGTACACACTGGCACAAAGCCACATACAGGACACGAGAAAGCATGGGGCGATATGGGATAAAAAGTACATATTGGGTACAATGAACACTATTCTGGTGACAGGTATGCCAAGAGCCCTGACTTAAGCATTATACAAGGTATCCATGTAATAAAAACAGTTGTACCCCTTCAATTAATACAGTAGAAACTCCCTAGTTGACCACCTCCCTACACTGACTACCTCCTTAAGTTGCCCCAATTCTCACAGACTGGAATATACTACATGTACATATCAGTACAGTGGGCCTATTCCTTATGTTGACCACTTCCATATGTTAACCAGTGTGTTATGGTCCCAAGGGTGGTCAACTTACAGAGGTTCAACTGGTATTTTGAAATAAAACAAAAAATAACAAAATTATGATCTACCCACATAATAAAACATTAGGCAGCCACTGAAAAGACTGAAGTTGTAATAAACCAGGCACTATTCTAAGCACTTGATAGGTATTAACTCCATTCAATCCCACGAGGTAGGTATCATTATTATCCCCACTTTACAGAGGATGAAACTGAGGTTCAGAGAGGCAGTCAGTGAGTGGGAAATCTGGGATTTGGTTGCCAGTAGTCTATGGGTTAAATTGTAAAGTGAATAAAGCAAGTTGCAGAAAAGAGTATGTACTATAATCTTATTAAAAACCACTAACACCACACAATCCCACAGACAAAAGTATATGTGGGGCGTATATGTATGCAGAAATCTTTCAGAAAGATTAACATCAGTTGTGAGAACAGATGGGCTTGGAGAAGTGGGTGGGACTTTCATTCTGTACTTTAAATATTTCTAATATAGTTGAATGTGTTACAATGAGCATATGTTAATCTTTCAGAATTTGCCATAGATTTAACAGAATTATTTCCTCTAGTTGGAAGTCCTTCCCTGACAATTGTGAATGATCTCTGTTAATTATGTGAACTGGCTTCTCATCTGGCTTCTGGCTCCTGCAGATCTCATGATCACAGGATGTGTGCGTGATGAATAAAAGCATCATTGGGTAAAGGTCCCACCATCTGCAAAGTAAGATAAATATTAAAATCTAAGGTCTCCAAGTCTGAGGACAAAGCTGAAGGGTGCTGGCTTCTGAGCCTAAGAGATTCTCAGGACACTCATGGGATCAGCTCCCCCATAGGAGGATTTCCCTAAGAGTTCATTGTGTAGGGTGTCTGGGAGGCATGTGCTTAACTTTCCCCATAAACTCCCTCCCTGGAGGTCCATGGGAAGAGGCTGACCTCTAAGTGATTCTGAGGAGGGAAATAAGTTAGCTAAGACCAGTGTAGGTCCCTGTTTCAAATGTGGGCCATGCATGTAGTTGTTTCAGCTATCAGTTGAAAAGATAACTAAGGAAAGTCCTTGAATTACAAACATCTGACTTACATACAACTTGCACTTATGAATGGAAGCTATTATAGATAATAGGTAAATTACTTACTAAATTACTGCAACTTACTTACAAATTCAACTTAAGAACAAACCTACAGAACTGATCTTGTGTATAACCTGGGGACTGCTTCTATAAGACAAAAGTCTAGAAAAAGAGGAGTTGGAGAAGAAGAGTTTGCCAATGTGGGTTTTAAATACAAAGAGTTGGGAACCCTGATTGACGGTGACTCATCCCACTTCCACAGGTAGAGCCAGCTCATGAGCAGAGGAAGGCTCACTTAAGCGGCTGCAGTTAGCTAGAGAGATCTCTTTAAAAATTCTCGAGCCCTGTGCCTGCTTCTATTCTTACTCTCTTTTTTATTTGTTCTTATTCTGTTGTATTTGGCTGCTGAAAGGGCTCAGAGTGTCTGGTACAGAATAGATACTTTTAAATAAAGGATCCCAATTTGTTCTCCAGTCCTGACTATTCTCTCTTCTAAGTTGAAAACAAAGTTGTAGTTTACTAATAAATCTACTGTGCATTTAGTTAGTCTGAATCAATCTCTAGAGCCTGATAGTCCTGATTGGGCAACTAGAAAAATTGGCAACTCAGTTTATAAATCTTTAGACAGACTTTGAACTCTGGTGACCCCACCCACCTTAGCCAGGCAAAAGGCCTTGACTGACAGTTTTAGTAGCTTTATTCCTTTCCGTAGAAAAGTGTTTACCCTCACAAACCTTTCTGTGAACTACAGAAGTAATTACTGGTCACTGAGTAAAACTTAGAAAAAAATGTTTTTAAAGTTATAAGAGATATATGTGATTAAAGATGGCGGCTGAGTAACAGCTTCCCTGTAACTGGGCACGGTGAATCTGGGGAGACAAGACTCCAGACATCTCTGGCCGGTGGGATCTGCCTATGATCATCCCTTTGAGGATACAGGGAGCCAGCAAGGGACTTCTGGACCCCAGGAGGAAGACAAAACAGTGGAAAACTGGCAAGTGGCTGCGTGTGTTCGATCAGCCTAATCACGCCGGCAACCGTGAGTACAAGCAGCAATGAGACTGCAAACCGGAAAGGCCTTACCTGTGAACTTTTTTGGTGCTCTTGGACTTGGCACTCAGTCGAGCTGCACTGGGGAGAGCTTGAGCAAAAGTGTGGAGAACTTTGGGCATTGTCTGGGGCCCCAAAAGGAGCCACTGAGCTGGGCTAAGTGAAAGCCATTGTGTGGAAAAACTGCTCCGGCAAGCTTTGCCCTCAGGGTTCCAGAGCAAGGATCGGGCGGGACAAAGTAACCTAGTGACTGAGCAGCTTAAAGGTGGGGACAGAACTGCCTCACAGCCCTAATCCTAAGGGGCAGAGTGAGACAGTTTTGGAACACTGGAGCCCTGGGCTGTTGCCTTGGGTAGAGTGCC
>CAUYPK010039951.1:0-20559 GCA_963574355.1 Loris lydekkerianus | reverse complement strand
AAACAAAAACGGCTGTTGATCCACCTCCAGGAACTGCCACTCTGGTGTGGGCACCCAGCTGACCCTTCACTGACCAGCCGCAGTTTATGCTTTGTCCACACCCCTCAAGAGATCACCCAGAAATCTGGACTCTTGGGGGACAGGCCTCCAGATCTGAGAGTGGGGGTGAAGGAGAGTGCTCGGAGCCAAGAGCTGCAGCCCACACAGTTTTATGCCTGGGTGCACCACTTCCAGAAGACAGCCACCACTCCACGTCTCTGGGAACCGCCGCTCTGGAGCGGTTCCCTTCTAGCCGACCATCCTCTCCTCGCTTCCGTGCCCCAGAGACAGTGCATCTCAGGCACTGTCCACACCCCACAAGAAATCACCCCAAAATCCAGACTCCTGGCGGGCAGGCCCCCAGATCCCTGAGTGGGAGTGGGATGGAGTGCTGGGAGCTCAGCGCTGGAAACAGGGAAGCTTCAGCTTCACTCAGTTTTATGCCTGGCCGCATTGCTGCCCAAAGAGGGCTGCTGCACCGCGCTGCAGGGAAGTGCTGCCGAGACGTGACTCCCCCTCAGCCGAGTGCCCTCTCCTTGCTTGCATGCCTCAGTGTCAGTGCTGACCAGTCGTAGCTTGGGCACTGTCCACTCCTCTCAAGAAATCACCCAAGAATCCAAACTCCTGGGGGATAGGCCCCCGGACCCCCAAGTGAGAGTGGGGAGGGAGCACTGTGAGCGGAGCGCTGCAAATGGGGAAGCTACAGTTTCACTCAGTTTTATGCCTGGCCGTATTGCTGCTCAAGGAGGGCTGCTGCACCCTGCTGCAGGGAAGTGCCGCAGGGAAGTGCCGCCGTGGTGTGACTCCCCCTCAGCCGAGTGCTCTCTCTCCTCGCTTGTGTGTCTCAGAGTCGGCGCTGATCAGTCACAGCTCGGGCACTGTCCACACCCTTTGATAAATCACCCAAGAATCTGAACTCCTGGGGGAAAGACCTCCAGACCTCATTGTGAGTGGAGGGGAGTGCTGGGTTGCCGGCAAAGATATTTAAAGTTTTATACAGTTTTATGCCTGGCAGGAGAGTGCCATGGCATCCTAGTAGGGGAGGTAGGTCCAGTTTTTAGAAGGTTACTCCCGTGAGGTGAAGTGGGAGAGCCTTTAATTTCTGCCTGTTTGTTTGTTTGTGGGGTTCTTGAGCTGGTCTCATGGAGGAGGGGGGACTCCCGTCCGCTTGGTGATGGATTTTGTACCTTCTGTTTGCATCCTTCTGGTCTTAGCTTGCCTTAGCAGTGTTGATTTGTGTTCTTCTACCTTCTCTCTTGGTACAGCTCGAATCCTCCAGGTTACTTACTACATTTTTGTCCCTTAACTCTCCTTCTGGATGGGAGCCTCTGTGGAAAGCTGGCTTAAGTCTGCGATCTTGTCTCCTCCCCCCTAATTTTTAGTTTTAAATAGTATGTTTTTGACACTAGCATTTCCACTTTGATCATTATTATAGTCTCCACTTTATTCTCATTGTGTTAATATTTTCCTTTAAGTCCTTAAACATATCCAGAGTATTCTCTTGATTAATTTTGTTCATTATAACAGGTAATTTTTTTTTCTTCTTTGTATGTCTAGTAATCTTGGACCAGTTTTGGACATTCTAATTCTTGTGTGGTCGGAGACCTGAGTTTTGTTTTCTTTTATAAATTAACTGTCTTGTTTTTTTCTAACAGGCACCTAATTTACTTGTGGATCATTCTGATACTTTTGAGACTTTCTCATAAGACTTTTATTTTTAGAGCAGGGCTAAAGTAGCCTTTTTACTAAGCTACCTCTAAGTCATGGCCTTCTGACATTTGTGCTGAATATACTAGATGTCTGATGAAATTTCTTTTAGTTTGGTTAGTATTACTCAAATAGCTCCCCTCCCTTTGTGAAATTTAGTAGTTTTTCTGCTTATATTTCCCAGGTAGTTGTTCTCTGCCTGCCCTTGTAGATAACTACACCCATGTAATTTGTTATCAGGCAAAGACTCCCTAGTTCCTATATATTGATTTCTGGGGATCCTTCTCTGTATTGTTTCTTCGGACTATTCCTAATACACACAGTTCAGAGCCCTACTCAGCCTCTCTGAACTGCAGTCTTGATCTGTTCAGCTCAGCCTCCTGCTTGTCCGGTTTGGTTCCCTCCCTGGGCCTGGTAAAGCCACAGGCAGAATACCAGGATGACTGAGGGGCTCACTTCAAATATTTCCCTTCTCTCAGGGTTCATGGTCCACCACCGCCTGCTGTACCTTGTCTGAAAAGCATTACTTCACATATTTTATCCATTTTTCTAGCATATTATGGTGGTAAGACCAATTTCATATGAACACTCTATTATAGAACAGAAGTGGAAGTTCTCTCCTCCTTTTCTAATTACCTCTCTTTTCAGAGGAATATTGTTTTAAAGATACAGTGATGGGATTTTGTCAAAAGCCAAGTAAATATAGAACACATTTTAAGAGCAACAACAAAATGAACATGCATTCTGCCTTTGACCATAATATTGCCACTGGCTGGGATTTTTTTCTTTCATGTTTCTGCCTGTCTGAATCTGCTATTTACTTTCCTGTTGTGTCCTTTGCAAATTAAAGACTCAGATCTTTTAGAATCTATATAGTATAACGATGTTTCCTTAGCTTCTAAGATAATAAAAATCACCTGTGGCACTTGTTAAAAATAAAGCTTGTTTCCAAGACATCTCCCCAGACATTATGATTTCCATGATATTTGAGCCTACAAATTTGTATTTCAAAAGATGCCTCAGATATGTATTTTTTTATTAGGCAAATTTGGGGATGCTGTTGTAGTTGGAGCACATGCTGAATGCATGGGTTAGCATATCGGAGCTCTATCTTGGAGGCTGACTACTCTGGGTAGGTTTTATCCCCCCATTTCCTTCAGGGTCATCTGTAGATAATTGCATGTTTTGTACCCACTATGCAGGCAACTGGCTAAACTGGCAAAAATAGGCTGAAATCCAGCATTCTGTTTGTGAAGACAGATAAAAAGACGTGTGTTTTTATTATTGATCTGCCCAGAGGGGAAGTCTTTTTCATTTTCATAGAATCACTATATAAGATGAGCAGTGTGGCTCTGGTTTCCTTATCTTTGAAATAAAAATACTCTCAGCAGAGCTTGCTATACAGCTTACATAGGGGCTCCTGTGTAAGATGAAAATGCATGAAAGCTTTTTCCTTTATTCTATTTTCTGTCTCTCTGCTTACCATGGTGTCTTTATTTGCCATTTAATGTCATGTTCCTTGGGATACTTGCAAGGCAACACAGGTTCTCATAGGGGCCCAGAGGCCTCCCTACAACCTGGCTCGCAGGGTGCAAACGTCTGATCTTAACCCTTGTTCTGGCCAGGCTGCCGCCGGGAGCAAAGACTAGCAGCACTTGCTGGGAAGAGGTGGGTGAGCAGGTAGCTGAGAACCTGTCCTGGAGATGTGTGTGCTTGGGGGCCAACACCACTGGGACCATGCATGGGCTCAGGCTCCAAACAGCTGCCAACACACACACAAGTGTCCTATTAGACTTTACTCACAGGACACAAATTTCAAGATGGTGCCTGAACTCCAAACATGAGGCCCCTACTAAATATGGCATCCCATAAAACTCTACTGGGAACACACCCATGCAGCTGTCCTTGAATTATCATACCTCTGCTCAGTGCCTGATAATAGGAAGTAGGCAGAGATGTCAGTTATAATTATTATTTTTACAAGGTATTCAACTGGAAAGCTCAGTTCTGCCCCATCCTTGATAGAAGCATAGATGCACAGATGGTGGGTCTGGAACTCACTTAGCAGCACGATTCTGGCCAGGAGCATGGATTTTATGCAAAGCACTACCATGGGAACTAAGCAAGTCACCCGTTCTATGGACACAGGAGTTCACGGCCCAGTTATGAAGTTATGAAGGGAAAGTTAAAGTGCAATGAGATAAACCCTAAAGGCAGTAACAACGGGTGATCCGGAATACAGAGGGAGCTCCCCGGAAGGTCCATCCCACAGTCCAGGCATGGGCCGTGATATTTAACCTGAGTGTTAAAGGATGAATAGGATCTAACCAGGTGAAAACCGGGGGTGGGTAACTGCACTTTGAGTAGCAGGTGTAAAAACCTTGAAGCAAGGAAGAGGGAAAAGTAAAACTTGGACAGTTACACCATGATTAATGGATTAGTTATACATAACAAGAGGCAAGAAAGCAGGAGAGAGAGAGGAAAGCAGAGACCAGAAACTGGAGGTCATTGGATGGAATCTGTATTTTAACCCAAGGACACGTGGGGAAGGAAGGGGGAGTAAGGAATGGAAATGGAATGTTTACAAAGTTTTAGATGACAAGTAATTTTATGATGTTTGCATTTTAGAAAAATTTCTTTTGAACTTCTGGGTAAAATGGAGTTCTGATTATGGATATTTAATTTCCATCTCCCAGAATCCTATGAAAATGGCTAATTAAAGAAAAAAGAAAAGAAAAACATGTAATAGGACCAAGGTCTAGGAAAAGTATTATCCACAATCCAGCAATGTAAGTTCAACAAATTTTGGGTAAATAATGACATTAAATCTAATGAAACATATATCATTTCTCCTAATATATAAGAATCATGCAGTCTCTAAATAGAAATATATCTTCTTTTGAAACATCCCTGCTATATTTATAAAAATAAATCCTACTCTTGGCTACAAAAAATCATCAATAAATTCCAAAGACTAGAAATTTCACAGGCAATCAAATCACTTGGATGTTAGAAGGAAAAAGATAAACAACTCTTACATAGCATTAAAAGACAAATATAATATGCAATTGCAGACTATTTCAAATAATCAATAAATATGGTTGTACGTAAAAAAAATCAATAAATATGGTTGTATGTAAAAAATCAATAAAATGATTATTTCTCAAAAATATTTTATGGGAAAATATTTAAGGAAGCAACCCTTCCTATGCTATTGTAACCATTCTAGAGCATAAAAATTTAGAAAGCTTTCCAAGATACCAGCTGTCAAAATGTTGAAGTCAAAACATGACACTATTTTATATTTAAAAACTGTAAGTTAATTTTACATTTTTCGTATAAGTAAAAAAATCTTTAATAAAATATTATCAAATTATATCTAACACAATATTAAAAAATGATTATGTATGACCAAGAAATTATTGTTTCAAAGATGCCAAGATGCTTTAACATTAATCTATTTTAAATAAAATTCACTAGTACAAATAGCCAAGCAGATTTATAATATTATCTTGATAGATGCCTCAAAAGAATTCATAAAATTTAATGCTCATTGATGATTAATTACAAACACAATTCTTACTAAACTTGAAGTATAAAGATACTTCAACAGGATGAATGATATGCATATTAAATAAGAAGCCATAATTATATTTAAATAATAAAACACTAGAGACAGTCCCATTAAAGTCTAGAACAAATTAAGCACATTGGCTAGCTGCATTATCATTTAATAGTATTCTGAGAGTCACAGAAATAGCACCAAAAAAATGAGGCTTAAATATTGGAAAGGAGAGGAAGACAATTCCCATAATTTACAGATTACAGTCTTGATAACCTGGAAAATGTATAATGGGGAGGATTTGGAAAACTATTAGAATTAAGGAGTGTTTAATAAAGTGGCTAGTTACAGAATAAATATACAAATATTCAGAGCTTTAATTTACACAAAATGATATATGAAAATATGTGAACAATAATTTCATTCATATAGCATTAGAAGTATATTTAATCCTGGGGATATAATCAAACAGAAAATGTGCAGTTGCCACATTTAGAAAGTGTCATACTTTTATGGAAACATATTAAAGATGACTTGAATTAATAAGGATGCATAGCCTTTTCCTCAATTGTTAGAAATAGTATTAATTTATAACTTTAATATCTATCTATTATCTATCTATCTAAAAATCTGGAAGACAGCAACCCGTGGATGACTATTAGAGCCAGGATAGGGTCACCCTGAAGGATTTTGTCAAAAAGGGAGTCAAGACCTGAATGTTGGAAAAATCACCTTTAAGGGATGTCATTGAAGCAGTGTGGGCTCAGGAAGAAGAGGTGACTTAGACGTTTGAGAGATAAGGAGAAAGTTGAGAGTGGAGTAATAGAATCCAAGGGGGAAGAAAACACCCAGCCCTAACACGGGGAGGAGCCCTGGAAACACTGAGATACCTCCCTTTCCTGCTGAAGGTGGGGACCAGGCTAGGGGTGGGCACTACATTTCAGGAAAGAGGGATGGTCAGTAGAATCAAATTCTGCTGAGAGTCTGAAAAAGAAAGCTTTAGAAGGCTAGCATGGAGGAAGCATCTGGGAGGGGGGCAAGCACTAGTTAAAATAATAGGCTGGGACCCTGCCTGACCAAGGCACATCCTGGCGTGAGACAGTGAAGGACATGGCGTCTGAGAGCAAGATGCCTCTTGGAGAATTTTGGTTGTGAATGGGGTGGAGGCAGCGAGGGTGGCAGCTACGAGCACCAAGGGGGTCTTATTCTTTCTAGGTTGTATTTGGCTTGATCTTGCTTCAATGCTGAGGAGAGAAAGGGCCTGATGGGTGGTTGCTGGGGGCTGACAGTGGGGAGCATAGAGGAGATGACTGGTGAGGTGAGAAGGAGAAAGGAGAAGGTCCGTGCCCAGGTGGGAAGGATGACAGTGGGTGGCCAGCGCTGTCAGCTAAAACCACGGAGACAGCAGGGGCAGGAGAAGGGCCTGGGAAAGGTGGGTGTTGGGAGGTGGTGAGGAGTGAGATGCAGGGTGCATGTTGTTGTAGATGATTTGTGGGAAGATTGGGTGTAAGGCTGGGGATTTTAGCCTGTGCAGCTGTTTGCACAGTGGTGCCATGTTGGAGGCAGCTGGACGAGGTCGTTGAAGATGACAGATCTCTAGCAAAACCAGTCAAGATGCAAATATGGGCAATATGAAGTGAAAGAAGGTGAAACTACAGATGAAATAGATGTTTTTAAATGTTAAAAGAAAAATGTTAAGCAATGATAAAGTCGCTAAAGTGAATAAAAGCAAAATAGGAAATGTTTGGAAAAGAAGGTCAAAATTTGGCAAAGTATAATTAAGATCCGACAAAATCCATAACTACTTTAATACTAAAATAATTTCAATTATTGCCTTGCTTAAGTATGTGTATGTATTTGTTATGGGTATATAAGTTAATATATTTTTATGCCTAGGATTGTTTTGTATACGAATTTCTTTATTTTTATGAGACAGATAATTTGAGACAATTTTTCAAAAGAATAGACGATGAGAGAAAACTGTCCAATTTATCCAGAAGGGGGCAGGGAGGGTACTTGATACTTTCTTCTCTCCACATCCTCTTAAACACCAAGTCATTTTGCCCTGGAGAGTCCTGTGTTTCCTTGCACAGGTCAGAGACACCACAGACAGGTGAGTGATTTCCTCAGGTGAAGCCCTGGACTTTGCAAGACATAAGGGGAGAAGGAAAGTTGGGGATGGACCTGGGTGGTGGAGAGGCATGAGGGGATGTGGTGGGGTGGGCACTTCCCTCACACATTCCTGGCACAAAGGAGATTAATAATGTTGGGGGCCGGGGTCCTGGTTCCCCAAACCCAGTTGACCTGCATCATTTACTTAGCTGAGCTAGAAAGTTCAATCGAAGCAAGGGGGTAATGGAAAAGAAAAGTGAGTGGAAACTGAAAATGAAACTGGAGCAGCACAGGTGGTGTGGAGCGCAAGTAACCTGCACAAGTGTCAGGCAGGAGATAAATTGTATTTAGGAAGAAGAAAGAGAAAGAGCACTTCCAATGAGAGTTAGAAGTGGGTTCCTCTCATGGGGGCGAAAAGGTGAGACAGAGGCACCAGGGCCATGTGGGGGTGTAAATACCCCCTTGTGTCAGTTAAAAATCGGTCATCTTTCACTGGTCTCTGCAGCCAGCATTATCGCCCTTTTCTATAGGTCATTGGTTACCTAGGTTACTTTCCACCCACATTCCATGGACCCTCCGGACTTACTGCCTCAGCAGGCCAGGTTTTCCTCCCACCCACCTTTCTTAGGGTCCCTTCTCCAAAAACAGGTCTATTGTAGGTCCAGAAAGCTTGTAATGGAATCTCCCGGCTGGACCCTTTCTGTTGGGAATTCCTGATGAAAAGACTTATCATAGTCCCACATACCCTCACGTGCTCCTTCCGTTTCAAATCTCGTTCTCACTCTGTGGAAAGGCATATCCTAGAGTCTGTCCCCTGGTGGCTGCAGGGCCTTCCTGGCCCCTGTGCTCTGATGACTGACACTCCACAGCAATTGCCCTGAGTGCCTTTCCCATGGGGCAGGCATGACTCCTCTGGGCTCCATTGCTGGGATGCCACCTTCTCACTCTTTGGAAAAAGGGCCTTGGCCTCCTCCTCACCATCTGGGTTTATTAAAACAATTTGAGTGTCAAATGAGAAATTTGGAAGGTCTGGGAAGTGACCAGAGAGGAGAAGGAAAGTCTGTTTGCACTTTTTAAAAGTGGACTAGCCATCTGGCCTGGCAAAGACACTCACTTTACATTTCCATTGGTACATGACTGATGCCATTCACCCTTACATTGTATTTGAATAAAATGGTAGTGGGCATCGAGGGAGTCTTACAAGGCAATAAATGTTTAGGGGTGTTTGGGCTGTGCGCTTTCCAAAGCTAGTTCAGACCCAGGTGCTAAAAATACTTCACGCGTGTGGCTTGCCTTGTGTGCACGTGTAACACATACATGTGACTTCTTTCAGACTTTGTTGCTCACATAATGAAGAATTTTCTCCCTCTCTCCTGCATTGATCCTTTCACATTCCGAATTGTTAAGAGTTTCCTGGCTGCAGTCCTCTCCCCTCCCTTTTTCCTTTTTTTTTTACTACCCTGGGTAGAAGCATGAGGGAAATGTAGTTAAAATTCAAAATGCTTCCCCTTTATCATTACCATGAATCAACACAATAAATGAGCCCCTTCAGAGAACAGTAATAAGAATTTGATAAATCATCAGCCAAAAATTAACTAGATGTCAAAACAATCTTTGGGAAGTGTGATGGATTAGGGGTGATAGCAGCAATTAATCTCCCAGCGTGAGTTCACCAGAGAGACACAATGTAGGGAGATGGATTGGGGGTTGGGGTTCAGGCCTGGGCAAGGTCAGGACACTGAAGAAGGCAGGGGGTGGAGGGTGGGGGCGGGTGGGAGGAGGGGAGAGAGGGAGAAAGAGAGGGAGGCAGAGAGGGAGCGAGAGAGAGGAGGAGGGAGAGAGGATGAGAATTGTCTGAGTCTGCACTCCCCAGGCACCCTGGCAGCTGAGCTAGAGGTCAGTTCCATGCCTTTGAAAAGCTGGCTGTCTCCAGCTGCTCTCTCTGATGAGGCAAGCACTTTTCCTCTTGTGTTAATAAATGCCACAAGTCAGCTCATGGGGCTCAACACATGGCCTCCAATAGCGGAAGACCTTACAGGGCTTAATTTAGAGAGCTGGGAGCTCCTTGTAAACAACAACTAGAAGCAAAGAGGTTGGGAGAAAGGAGGGGAGGTGGGAACTGGAGTCTGGGAAGTGGTGGGCCTTGAGTGCCCTGAGTTCCCTGGCAGAGCCCAGGGAGTTTTGACAGGTCGGAGGGGAGCCTCTGGAGCAGGAAGAGCCATAAATTTCACTCTTTGGGATGGGGCTGCCTCTTTAATTGTTTCCTTGTTTGTTTTCTTTTGAAACAATGGTTTTCAATATTATAAACAGTGGAGTTCTTAATATTGAAAGAAATGGCAGTTTGGGAAGAGGTCTTGGAAAAGCAGCCCCTCCCCAAACTAGACATAGAGTCCTCAGATCAGGCCCCATCTCCACATTCTGAGATCACCAGCTCCTGGGCCCAGACAGCGAAGTGCTGAGCTGAGGGGGGATGCAGGGTCTGGGGAGGGGAGCCAGGCAGGAAGGAGGGGAGAGAGGGACCCCAACATTTGGTTCTCAGCCAGTCTGAGAATGGAGCCTTCAACTGCCATAGGAAACACTCGACATTAAGAAGAGCTCCTCTGACTTCCCTGTCACTGCCACGTGGGGGACGCACTGGGGTCAGGCCCTGAGAGCTGGCATTTCTGGGTTCTTCCTTTACTGTCCTAGAAAAGTAGAGTGTTTTATTGCTAAAGATCCTGTAAGATTTACCTGCTGCTCCTGTAACCATTTGCAAATGTTTGCCTGCGAGCTTTATAATCCTCAGAGAACAATTGTAACGCCTGACAACGGTCTGATGCTTTTTTAGTTCACAAAGCTCCGTAAGAATTCTAGGCCTTTCCCAAGGGAGCGTTGATTATTATTATTTTTTTTAATGACAAGCCTTCCTAGTATACACAAGAATTCTAGAACTTAACATAATCTGCTTAAAATTTCTCAATTCTCAGATAAGCAAAAATAGGCCAAAAAGGCTGAATGACTTGTGGGATTTCTCTAAACTAATGATAAGGAAGGAAAAGAACACCTGTAGAGTCCCCTGGCAGGCTGCTAAGCCTCATCTTGAAATTCTGTGGCTCTGATACTGGTGGTCTGGTGGGGAAATGGGATCACTTGGTCTACTTTCTAACCCAACTCAAATGCACAGTAATGACCTAGAGGTGAAAATCTTTTTTTTTTTTTTTTTTGAGCAAAGATAGCATTCTCTAGCTCCCAGAGAAGAAGCCCAGTGACCTGCTCTACTTGCAATAAAACCAACCTCTGGAGGATGGACATGGTCACCTTCTTAGCTGGTTCCTTAATCACTCTGTATGTAAATTTCCTCATCTGTAAAAGGGAATGACAGTAATTCCACTACGTAAATTGTTGTAAAGGTCTGGTGAGTTTTGTGAAGAAAAACTGCTACTTGGTCCACCAAAATGTTAGTTAATGTTTTCCAGGAGTTGATAACCTTGTTCTTCTTCCACCAACACCAGGGTTCTTCCTACTGGCTCCTTGGGTTTAAACATTTTGGGGGCAAATACTTAAGCGCACACTCCAGCTCTTACTGTATGCCTAAGAGGTGATGGGAGAACATTGTCGTGTGGCAATGAGGCCGTCTCTCTCTCTGGAGCCTTCCTGTTGTGGAAACCCCACCTGCTTCCTTCTCTCTATGGCTGCCTCACTGATACTGTGTGTCCAGCACTCGAATACCATTCTGCCTTTGTGCGAGCCTTTGCCCTTTCTCATGGACCTTCTCATCAATTTTCTTTCTATTTCATGAGAGCTTTGATACTATAGGACAGTCATTCTTCTCTTTTTCTTGCCAATTAGCCAGACTTAGTAGTGGTGGTGGGGTTTCTGCTCAGCTTACCCATTACTTATTTTTCCTGGTATCAGATTCATCTGAATACCCATGAGGGTGGTCCTTAGGCTTAGAAAAACTGGCCTTTGAAAATGTCCTGTGTTCTCTCTCCAGCTTCTGTCCTGGGGTTTGCTCTCTCCTTAGTGAGGAGCTTGTGTGAAGACCAGCAGATTCTGGAAAGATGAGGCTTGTTTTCAGGGCTGACAGGTCCAGATAATTCATGACTGTTCTCCCTTCACTTGTCTCAGCCCAGCACCTGGGATTTCAGCTGGGATTCTGTGCCTGTGTGGGTGAGTCCACTCACACAGACTGACAGATACGCACACATATGCACGGTTGTCACTCACGGTTATGCACGTGTCACATGCACCAAAGCGTCCATGCTCACAGATGTCAGCACACACTGACTGACCTGGGACAAGAGAGACACACAGGCCAGGACACACCTGCGTCCACATGCAGTCACAGATGGACACGGATGCAGGACAGCAACACAGGAGACAGAAGAGGCTTTTGCAGCGTCCTGCACCTGGCTGGGTCTTGAGAATGATTTTCCACCCCCAGCACATCATGAGGGGATGAGCTGCTTGAGGACAGGCTCTGGGTATCACCCCAGATTCTTTGCCAAAATTCCCAGCTGGCATTGACATTGTCCCCTGCAGATGTTCACAACTACATTCTCTGACCAATCAGGACCTGATCCTCAGTATGCTGGTGTGAGACCTCAGGGTCAGCAATAGAATAGTCAGAAGGTGAGGTCTTGTGAGTGCCCTCCCTCAACCAAGGGTGTTTTGAAATCCTCAGCTCCAGTTCCTCAGATGTGATATTATTTGGAAATAAGGTTATTGCAGATGGAATCACAGACATACCTCAGATATATTGTGGGTTCAGTTCCAGATCACTACAATAAAGAACATATTGCAATAATATACACTACACAAATTGATCAGGGTGGTGGTTGCTGAAAGTTGGGGTGGCTGTGGTAATTTCTTCAAATTCTTAATTATTCCTCCTCCTCCTCCTCCTCCTCCTCCTCCTCCTCACAGAGTCTCAAGCTGTTGCTCTGAGTAGAGTGCCGTGAATGCCATGGCGTCCTAACCTACAGCAGCTTCCAACTCTTGGGCTTAAGCAATCCCCTTGCCTCATTTTTTCTATTTTTATCACAGATTGGGTCTTGCTTTTTGCTCAGGCTGGTCTCTAACCTGTTAGCTCAAGCTATCCACCCTCCTCGGCCTCCTAAAGTGCTAGGATTACAGATGTGAACCACCAAGCCTGGCTCAAATTCTTAAATTTCCTGAAGGAAGACAACAATGACGCTTGCCTCATTGATTGACTCTTCCTTTCATGAGAGATTTCTCCATAGTGTACAGTGCTGTTTGATAGTATTTTACCTGGATAGAACTACTTTCAAAATGGTTTCAGTCACCTTCACCTGGAGTAGATTCCATCTCATTTCTTTGCTCATCCGTAAGGTGGACCTCCGTATCCACTCAAGATTTATCACGAGATTGCAACAATTCAGTCACATCTGCAAGCTCCGCTTACAATTCTTCTTCTCTTGCTATAAATATTTCTACAACATCTGCAGTTACTTCCTCCACTGAAGTCTTGAATCCTTCAAAGTTATCCAACAGGGTTAGAATCAACTTTTTTTCAAATCTCTGATAATATTGATACTTTCACTTCCTCTCATGAATCATGAGTGTTCTTTATGGCAGCTAGAGTGGTGAATCCTTTCTAGAAGGTTTTCAGGTGACTTTGCCTAGGTCCCTCAGAGGAATCACCCTCTATGGCAGCTATAGCCTTGCTTGCTTTTTATTTAAGAAAACTAATTTCTTAAATAAAAAGACTCAACAGTTGAGATTACTCCTTGTTCTATGGGCTGCAGAAACAGCATATATGTCCATTAGAGTTCTTGGGTTATTAGGTGCATTGCCAATGAGAAGTAATATTTTGAAAGAAATCTTTTTTTTTCTTTCTTTTTTTTTTTTTTTTTTAAATAGCAGGTCTCAACAGTGGGTTTAAAATATTCAGCAAACCTTGCTATAAAGAGATGATCTGTCATCCAGGCTTTGCTGTTCCATTTATACAGCACAGGTAGAGTAGGTTTGGTATAATTCTTAAGGGTTCTAGGGATTTTGGATTGGTAAAGGAACATTGGGTTTAACTTAATGTCACCAGCTACATTATTCCCTAATAGAAGAGTCAGCCTGTCTTTTGAAGAGTTTAAGCCAAACACTGACTTCTCCTCCCTAGGCACGAAAGTCTTAGGTGACAACCTCTTCTAATAGAAGGCTATTTCATCTACATTGAAAATCTGTTTTTTAGTGTGGCTGCCTTCATCAATTATCTTAGCTAGATTTTTTGGATAACTTGCTGTAGCTTCTGCATCAGCGCTTGCTCCTTCCTCTTGCCCGTTTAACTCACAGGGACAGCGTCTTTCCTTAAACCTCATGACCCAAGCCGGGCTAGCTTCCAACTTTTCCTCTCTCAGTCTAGGTCTTGCTCTAGATTAGTCTTTGGCTTAGGGGGTGTGAAGGCTGATTTGATTATCTATCCAGAACATTCAAACTTTCTGCATATTGGCAATGTCTGTCTGTCTCACTTTATCATTTGTGTGTTGACTGGAGTAGCATTCTGAATTCTCCTCAAAAACTTTTCATGCAATTCACAACTTGGCCAACTAGTTGACTTTGGCTTTCAATATGGCTTCCTCATTAAGCATAATCATTTTAAGGTTTTGATTTAAAATGAGAGACATGTTAATCTTCCTCTCACTTGAACACTTTGAAGCCATTGTAGGGTTATTAATTATCCTAATTCTAATATTATTATGTCTCAGGGAATAGAAAGGCCCAAGGCAAGGGAGAGGGATGTGGGGGAAGAGAGGAGGAGAAGGAGCTGGCAGGATAACAAGACCATGTACAACACTGATCAGCTTAGCAGTCGTATATGGGCTTGGTGCTCCCAGAACAACTGCTGTGAAATCATCAAAGATCAATGATCACAGATCATCGTCACAGGTGTAATAATGATAAAAAAAAAAAAGGCTTGAAGTATTGAGAGAATCACTGAAATGTGACCTGGCAAAACGAACTGGGCACATGGTATTGGAAATAGGGCACCGATAGATGAGCTCAGCACAGGGTTGCCTCAATTTGTCCAAAATGCAATATCTGCAGAGCACAATAAATGGAGTGCACAAAACCAGGACACCTGTAGAGTTACAGTGAGATGAGGCTACTCTGAGCAGGTTGGCCCCAGTCCTGTAGACGGGCTTTTATAAGAAGAGAAGAGAGACCAGGACGGCAGAGACAAGGCGGGGCTGACGCAGTCGCCAGCACAGAATGCCAAGGGCTGTGTGCAGACCAACAGATGCTGGGAGGTGGTGAGGTGGTGAGGAGGGACCCCCACCCACCTACACACTTCAGGTTTCAGAGGGGTCGTGGCCTTTCCTATAACTTGATTTTGGAACGTTATCTTAGAGTGCTCATACTTTATTATTGCTTTAAACCACTCAGTTTGTGATACTTTGTGAAGGCAGTCTTAGCAAACAGACAAAATTTGAAGGAAAAGAAAATACGTACTCAATGCGTTACTAGAATTTTATTCTTGGAAATTCAAATCAAAACCCATTTGTGCTGAAGAAATAAGCATCCAACATGAAGCACTGACCACCTTCTGGGCTGGTCCATATGAGAAGATAATAGTCTCCTGCCCTTTCTGTCACGTTTCTCAGCTGAGGCCTCCCAGTGGCCCTCTGAGCCTTCCTGGCTCTGCTCCTCCATCTGACGTCAGTCTGGTGGCACTTCTCTCCTTTCCCTCCACCACAGCCACCCTGGCTTCCTCCCTGTGCTTCTGACTCAGAGCAAGCTTCCTTCTCAGTGCCCACCCACAAGGTCCTCCCCTGACTGGAATGTTCTGCCCCCTCTCCCTGCACCCTAACTCACTCCTTAAAGTCTCTGCTCAAAAGTCACCTTCTTAGTAAGGTCCATGACCCCTAAAAACCCCTCTTTCTCCACCCCTTTACTTTGCTTTATTTCTTCCCCCAGCACTTATTGCCTCTGACATCCATGGTTAATTTACTTTTTATGTATATTGTCTACCGCCTGTGAGAAGGCTAGCTCCAGGAGAGCAAGGGTGACCATCTTTCTTATATTATTATTATTATGTTTTGTTTGCGGCTATATGCCCAATGCCTACAGTGGTATCTAGAATACCCTAGGTGTTCAATCATCTTTCTGAAATGAAACTTACCCTACCCTTAGGGAAGCATGAGATTCCCTGGGGGTTTACTATGGTCAGCTTGACACAGGTTCAGAAAGCTAAGAAACATTGGGCTAGGAAAATGGTGGCTTTGAATGAGAGGCTGTACAGGATGGTGGATGGAGCCCTGAGCTGGGGCCTTGGGGCACTGGTATAAAGACAGATGAAGCCACCTGTGCCTACAACTCCTTCCTGGGGACAATGGGAGGATGAAAGAGATAATTCTGTTAAAAGTGCTCTGAGGTTCTTAAACAAAAGGCATGCTATGGAGATGGAGGGTTACTATATAAACTAAACCCAGAAGTGTATCAGGAAATGGCTGAACTGAATCATAACCAGTCTCAGGGCAATTTTTATTTTCCTCTGAGAAACTTAATAGAACAGCCTACAAAACTATAATGCAATTTTCTTTCACATTTTCTTCCTTATCAATTGTTCCTACCTCCTAAATTTCAGCACAGGTGCTATCGTCCTCCCCCCCCATCCCCAGGTGGCAAACAGATCCTTGATAAAATTGCAGGATTGGACTGAGGGTGGGTTGGCAGTGAAAGCCATTGGGTCATGAAAATGCTTTTAGAATTTCTCTCTTTCTTAGAATGATTTCCCCACAGAGAATAAAATGTTCAAATGAACAAACCACTGCATATTTAATTATGTCAAACCTTAACACATTTGGTTTCATATTTCAAAGTGTTTTGTGCTGTGCAGGGAGAAAATGGAGAATTAAACTAAATGACACTTTTTCTTCTTAAGGGCAGTTCATGTAGCTGGAACAGCAGTTGCTGATGTCAGGATTACTGAGCACAGACTCTGAACAGTCTCTTTCCTCCAGCCTAGCTGGTCCTCAGGGCCGCATGGTGCCCTCTGCTGTCAGGAAGCAGTGTGCTGAAGTTTCAAGTCAACTGGCTAGCCCACTTAGATCATACAAGGACAATTTACCCACTTTCCGGCTGATTTTAGGCCAATATTAATGGACTTCCATCACAATTCTGAATCCTGTTAGGCTGCAGTTGAATGGCTGTCACTGGCCACCCCACTTGTTTAGATAAATCTGTTCACAAATAAGAGTTGACCTGCAAAAGCTGATCTTCTGTTCCTGTTTCCATCTTTAGAGAATGAATGCCTCCTGGATGCCTGGCCCTGGGATGGGTGAGGAACAGGAAGAAATCAGGGCAGATGCGCCACAATTTACAAAGAAGTTATTTAGAGTGTAGCCAGTACTACAGCACTGAGTAAGGATAGCTCTGGAGAGTTCTCTGTTCAATCCTGATTGCATCCTATCGATAAATTCCTGGTCTTGTATGTTTACATGTTAGGGCTTTTGTCAAAATTCATCACATTTATCAAAACTTTTTTTTAATAGTTACTATCTTTAGAAAATTATTTTTAATCTTGGGAGGGAGAATGGTATAGGAGTAGTTTAGATAATTTGGAAGCTAAAGCTGGGTTAAAAATCTATGTTTTCCCCTTTATTAATTGTGTAATATCAGGCAATAGTTATGTTAGCTTCACTTTTCATATCTGTGGGAAGGTAACATTTATGACTTAGGGTAATGTTGAAGATTGAATAAGAAAATGTAAATGTTCTTGTTATAGGGCCGGGTATACTGGATGGACTAAGTAAATATATATTTTTTAATTTCTCCTTTATGTGTGATTCTAATTCCAAACTCAAACCATATCTCTATTTCTAAGTTCAATAAAATATTTCCTAGACCTCTGTATTTTTTTTTAATATGACATGAATCTTGGCTAGTTGAGTGGAAGGAGAGAGGAAAAGAGAAGAGATAAGTAGCTACATGGACACTTAATTTATTATTGTTTTGGTGGTTGCTGCTGCTGAACATTTAGTTGGTAGGTCTCTCCAAAATGTTTTGTCCTTCTTTAAGAAAGATGTAACTTGGGCTTATGTAAGGCAAGATCCATCTACCCAAAAGAAGATAAGAAAAAGTCATTCATCTGGGTGGTAAGCATCATAGAATTCAAAATTTATCAATGTTGTCTGAAATAATTCTTGACTAACATTTAAATATTGGAAATAAGTATGTATTGTTTCCTCAATTCTACCAGTATGTCAAAATATCCAATGTTTGTCCTTTTCTCTGTCTCTGAAAATTTAGAGGCAACTTCTAAGAAAATTAGTCTGGATTAGAAATTACCATTTCTCCCCTTCTTATCTGAGAGTCGATTATTTGGAAGACAGAGAATTGCTCCTGCCATACATATAAAGCCGTGCCACCACCTACTATTGTCTCTAAAGATATCTCTTGAAGAACAAGACACATCCTTTTTGGAAGCTTCTTGATCCTGAATAGAGTTTACATTTCTTTTTAGACATCTGATAGGACACTGAGGAGTTCTTCCAAAGGAAGTTGTGGACTATTCAAGTCAGTGGAGTCTTCGCCAGCCTGCGTGGTGATTTGAGATATTTGCGATTGCCTAAGACCAGAATTTTAGGCTGGATTATTTCTTCAGTTTCTTGCCAACCCAAGAGAGTTCTCTGATATTTCAACATTTTTACCAGAGAAATGGAAATAAAATGAAGCTGAGTAGGTGGAAGACAGCCTTAAAACCATTTGCCTCTGGGTCCCTATTCACACTTATTTAACATCTCTCAACACTCCCAAACCTATTGGGATGAAGGAAGCAGACAAACCAAAAAGGGGAATTTGATGCCATGCTGGTCCTAACCAGTGGCACACACGTGGAAAAAAAGTTTTATATAAAAAAATTTTATGTTAAAAGAACTTATTACTTATGGGTAGATCAAGGATATTATATTATTGCAATTACACCTTAGGAAATGTCATTATAGCCATTAAAGGTAGAAAGCAGAGTCTTTTGTTATTATGTGTATGACATGTCTCCCAGAGTTGGTTGGTCAGTGGACACTGTGTCTCCATTCTTTTGGGGGGAGCCATATTGTCATGGAAAACGTCACGCATTTGGGTTTACTGCATTTGAATTTCTGATTCACAGCCTAATTTGTTTATCCAGTATTTTCAAAATCTGGCTCTATGATACTCCATGTCATAGGGATGTATGTGGTCAGGTGGAAGTATAATGAAGTGTGTAAGGAGCCATGTGCAACCATGTCATCTGATGGGAAGCTCGGAAAACAAGCAGAGGCACTATCAGAACCACTGCACCCAGAAAATAAGCAGAGGTGTGATCGAAACCATTACATTCAGTGGTGGGTGGTGGTCAGAGAAGGCCTCTTGGAGGGCAACATTGGAACCACATACTTGCAAGGCCAGTAGGAGTCAGCAGAGAAGGCCTCTTGGAGGGCAATGTTGGAACCGTGTCCTTGCAAGGGCAGTAGGAGTCAGCAGAGAAGGCCTCTTGGAGGGCAACGTTGGAACCGTGTCCTTGCAAAGCCATTGGGAGTCAGCAAGGTGGCATGGGAAAGAAAGGAGGCCTGGATCAAACATTCTCACCAGCACAGGAAGGCCCTGAAGACAGGGAGGGCTGATGCGGTCACAGGCTGCAGGGGCCTGCATGGTAGAGAGTGTGGACAGAGGGGTGGTATGGGGAAGGAAGATAAGCAGAGGCCGGGTGTGGTGTCCTCATTCAGTGTTCTAAGGACTCTGATTTCTCTTCTGCAGATAATGGAGACATTTGACTCATTTAAAGAAGTGAATTGATGGTCTCTGATTTGTAGAAGGATGATTTTGTTTGTTGTGGGAAAGACTACCTGGAATGGCAGTCAGGAGGCAGAATCTCAGACGGGTGAGACAGTGTTGGACAGTATTTGCAGAATGTCTAGGAGCTGATGCTCTCTCCCAGGTGAGAGTGGAATGAGAGGAACAGGAGCTTCCTCAGTGCTGAAGGTGTAGTGGAGAAAGAAGTACAAACAGAAAAGGCAGACAGGATGGGTGGGGGCAGGAGGGAGAACCTGGGGCGGGTGGTGTTCCAGAGGGCAAGAAAAGATTTGGGAAGGGTGGGGTGAGTGGTGGTGTCAAGTGCTTCAAGAGGATCCAATAGTTAATCAATACCAGGCCATCTGCTCAGTATGGGGACATTAATGGTAATTACTGATAAGAATGCTGAATTATAGCTTTCACATGAAGGCTATAACCCAACTATAGCACAAGACTATGGGGAAAAGGCCAAGGAAGGGGAAGGGAGGGGGGAGGTTAAGGTGGAGGGAGGGTAATGAGTGGGGCCATATCTATGGTGCATCTTAGAATGGGTACAGGTGAAACTTACTAAAGGCAGAATACAAATGTCTACATACAGTAACTAAGAAAATGCCATGAAGGCTACGTTGAACAGTTTGATGAGAATATTTCAGATTGTATATGAAACCAGCACATTTTACCCCTTGATTGCACTAATGTACACAGCTATGATCTAACAATAAAAATAAATAAATTAATTAAAAAAAAAAAAAAAGAATATGCAGCAGTGGCTCACACCTGTAATCCCAGCACTCTAGGAGACTGAGGTGGGAGGATAGCTTGAGCTCAGAAGTTTGAGACCCGCCTGAGCAAGGGTGAGACCTGTCTACTAAGAAACAGAAAAATTAGCTGAGTGTGGTGGCAGCTACCCAAGAGGCTAATGTAGGAGGATTGTTTGGGCCTTGGAGTTTAGGGTTGCAATGAATGATGATGACCTTACTGTTCTTTAGCTGGGGCAGCAGAGCAAAACTCAGTCTCTAAACAAAAAAGAAATACCCTGGAGAGAGAGGTGTTACTGGGATTGAGAGCAAAGTCAGCTGTCTGTTGAATAGTCTGTAGCAATGTCTACAATTCCTATTCTGCTTTCACCCACTTTCTATGGGTTTGGTGTCCTTGAAAAGGTTGTTTTTCACTTCTATTGCAGAAATTTCACTTTCACTTGGTGAAGCCACGTAAGTTAAAGGAGTTGGTATGTTTTTCCATTTGTTAACATTTTCAGCTATTTCTTTTCTTAGAGTTTCGTAGTTCTCTTTATAGAGATCTTTCACGTCTTTTGTTAGGTAAATTTCCAAATACTTCATCTTCTTTGGCACTACTGTGAATGGGATGGAGTC
>CAUYPK010039950.1:0-16782 GCA_963574355.1 Loris lydekkerianus | reverse complement strand
TCTCCACACTTTTGCTCAAGCACTCCCCAATGCAGCTCAACTGAGCGCCAAGTCCAAGAACACCAAAAAAGTTCACAGGTAAGGCCTTTCCGGTTTGCAGTCTCACTGCTGCTTGTACTCACGGTTGCCGGCGTGATTAGGGTGATCGAACACACGCAGCCGCTTGCCAGTTTTCCACTGTTTTTGTCTTCCTCCTGGGGTCCAGAAGTCCCTTGCTGTGGAGCTATCTTTTTAAAAATACATTTTATGTGTATGTTTAAGATATGCAGCACTTGGCTTGGCACCCATAGTACAGTGGTTACGGCACCATTCACATACACCCAGGCTGGCAGATTCGAACTTGGCCCACACCTGCTAAAACAACAATGATAACTGCAAACAAAAAATATCTGGGTGTTGTGGCAGGTGCCTGTAGTCCCAGCTACTTGGGAGGCTGAGGCAAAAGAATCACTTAAGCCCAAGAGTTGGAGGTTGCTGTGAGCTGTGATGGCATAGCACTCTACGCAGGGTGACATAGTGAGACTTCCTCTCAAGGAGAAAAAAAAAAAAAAAGATATACAACATAGTTATAAGATACTTACATACAGTAGAATGGTTACTGTAGCTTTGCCCTTGAAATGCAAAGGCATGGACCGTATGTAAATGATGGGCATGGCTATTTTTAAACAACTTAATTCACAAAACAATCTATGTACTTATTTACATAGTTTTCCCGTTCCTGACCTATAGTATAAGGAAAAAAGGGCAGAGAATGTTGGCTTAGGAAACTGTGGCCCAGCTCTGCAATACTAAAGAGCCATTTAAAAGAGTAGTTATGCCAGGAATAGTAGCTCATGCCTGTAATCCTAGCACTTTAGGAGGCCAAGGCAGGAGGATCTTTTGAGCCCAGGAGTTTGAGGTTATATCACACCACTGTCCTCTAGCTGAGTAACACAGCAAGACCCCATCTCTAAAAAATAAAATAAAATAAAAATAATATAAATAAATAAAATAAAATAAAAATATTTAAAATAAAATAAAAATAGTATGTATGAGTACTCCCTGAAACCACCTTGATTATAACAATGTCAAAAATTGCTAACTGGGAGCATGAAAAAAATGCCAAAAGTTGATAAGATTTTTGGCAAATTTTTTTGTTTCATAAAATTCAGAGAGGAATAAATGGGTAATTCCAGAGATGTCAAGCTTTGTAGCTGTCTAGGATGGAGGAAGATTTTGTTTTTGTTATGGGAGTAACACGACAAAATGGTGGGGCCTGTTGTTATAAAATCAATTTAAGTTGACATGATGAACTGATCCTACAACAAGTCCCCTGCACTTTCCTAGGTCCCTCGTAATCAGTGGGTCTTGCAGTGGCCTGGCCAGGTGGTCATCTGTGTCTCCTCCATCTATTGGACCAGGGAAGTGTCTGAAGCCGTGGTGGAAAATACTCTACCTGTAAGTGAGCCTGCTACGAAGCTTGCAGAGAAGATAAGAATATCAATTAGGATTTGAATGACAAAGTTAGAGCAGCCGTTTAAAAAAAAAATAGTTGGCGCCCACAGTGTCAGAGAAATCAGGGTTTTTATGAGGACAGAGGGACAAAGAATTTGAAATTCAGGCTATCTTGGAGTTCTATAGAGCAAGACCTCTCAAACTCCTTCCTAGATAGAAATTCTGGGTATAACAAGTCTTATTATGCTTGGCTTCCATGAGTCAACCTGGCAGAATTTGCACCAACAGAGATGCCTTGTGGTCTTCATAGTCCAAGGAGCCACCATTTTTCTTTCTCCCTCCACTACTGTCCCCTGATCACTACCCCCAGTCCCAAATGAACCTGCCCCTAGCCTTTCCTTCAGCTTTCTCTTGAGACCAAGCATGCTCAAGTGCCTGGCTATCCTCAGATCCAAATACACATATTTCTAGCCAGTTGACACCAATACTTTAAGAGTGTAGGACCTGGGTGGACCTGAGCTCAAATCCTGACACATCTACTTGTTAGCATGTGACCAGGAGCAACTTACCCTGAGTCTCAGTCTCCTTGTCTATAAAATGCAAAAATTGTTGTACCACATCATTGTATTGTGGAAGGGTCAGACAGGGTGCCAGTAAAGATATGAGGCTTAAACCCGATAGGAAGAAGCCACATCTGTTCTGCTCACTGTTCCATTTCCAGGGGTTATCACAGGGCTGAATACAGTGTAGGTGCTTAATAAATGTTTGCTTAATGAATGAGTGATGATTCTGTTCCCTGCCTTTCTACCATGGCATAATTTCCGGCAATTATCTCATCAGATCTCCTGCTATTCTCCTATAGAGGATTGTCTATGGACCAAAATGTATTTTAATTACTGTATTTTGCTTTATACCTTAAAATTTAAACTTTAATATTTGACCAAGTTTCATATTTATACATACTCCATGTTGATAATTTCTAATAGGTGTATTGCACCATACACTTGCAGACTGCATTCATGTGTATCATTTCAGACTTCAGAAACTCTAAAAACTTTTGACATTTCTGAGTACATCTCTGTGCCCATTTTTCTACCCATAGATAGAAAGAATATGTCCTATCACACACAGAGCCCTGGAGTGCACGCATGTTGGTTGAATGATGTGCCTCGATATCCCACAGGAAGAAGCTGTTGGTATAGGATAATCATCCATCCATTTATCATTCACTTAACAAATACTGATTTGGCATCTGCCCTGTGCTAGGGCTGATACTAGGCAAAGGGAATTAGAGGTGAATGAGACAAACATAGTTCCTATTCTCAAGTATTTGTAGTTTAGCAGGGAACATAAAAAGGCTTTTCTGGTCCAGGATCCAATCCAGAACTATATGTTTGCATTTTGTTTTTTTATCTCCTCTGTCTTTTTAATCCTAAAAAGCTTCAGATATTTTTTATTATTAATTCTGATTCACTGTATAATTTATATACAGTAAAATTCACCCTTTGCAGCATACAGTTCTAAATTTTGACACCTGCACATATTCATGTGAGCACCATCACAATGAAGATCTAGAACAGGTCCATAGCATCTAAAAAAAATCCCTTCATGCCCTTATTGTTAACCCCTCTTGCTACTCCAAGTCTCTGGTAACTGCCAAACTGTTTTCCACTCCTATAGCTTTGCCTTTTCCATAATATCATAAAAATAACATCTTACAGTATGTAACCTTCCAAATCTTGGATCTTTCAGTTATTTTAATGCATTGGAATGCATCCAAGGGAAAGGCAGACTTCAAGGATAACACCCGGGAGTCTGGCTTGAGCCACCCAGTGGTCTGTGGTGCCATTCTCTAAGAATGGAGATTGCCAGAGGGGAATCCAGCTTAGTCAGTTGTCCCCTCCTCTGCCCCTGCCAGGATTTCCTGAAAAAGAGCAATGATCAGATTGCAGAGATTGTCCAGCTGGTGCGAGGGAAGCTGAGCAGTGGAGCCCGACTCACTATGGGGGCCCTCACGGTCATCGACGTTCATGGTAAGCAAGGAGACTTCCCCTGGCATTACTGGCTGTCCAGGAATAGCATAGGCTTGTTTGTCTCAGTGCTCCTGAATGGAATGATTCAGAGTTTCCTTCCCCATTAGGGAGAGGCTTCTCCAACTGAGATTAGGGAGGTGGAGGGAGAAGAGAAGCCAGTGCCAAAAGGCTCTGTGCATCTCTTGTTTCCCTTCCCATCTTCAACCTTATTTCCAGGAACCCTCCAAGCAGGGCTCTTACTGAAATGATGATGGTCAAAGTCATTTCTGAGCTTCAACAATTTCAAACCATTTCCTTAGCTAATGAGAGCTAATATTTTGGGGTGCCAAGCTTTGTGCTGAGTAACTGACATTTTCATTTCCATAAACACTTCACAGATTAAGAACTTAAGGCTTAAGGGGGGTAAATAAGTTGCAGAGGGGCGCACAGTGAGTAAGCAGCAGAAGCTCCTATGTCTATCTGTTTCCAAACCCAAGGGACTGCAAATGGACAGTGATGCAGGGAAGGGTGGTGAGAGATAATGCTTTCCAGCTCTTTCTTAAAAAAAAAAAAAAGAAGAAGAAGAATAGGAGGAGGAGGAGAAAGAAGAATTGAGGTCTTAATATAAAACAAACCACCCCCGCATCCTCACTCCATCATCACCAAGGAAACTAGGGCCGGACCAGACTGGTTGCCTGGGAACAGAGTTTCTCGTTTGCATACCCTGCTTCCTACTGGCATTTCATGGCATCTTATTCCTCTGAAGGTTGATGCTCATTTCAATCTGATTTCATTTAGGTAGACTAGCGTGAAATCAAGGAGAAGGAAAAATGTGCTCTTCGTATAACCACATAGCCAGCTGGTAGGAATAATAGGGGCAGGCGTGTGGTCACTGCCCAAGGCACTCCAGAGGGATTGGGCTCGTAAACACAAGCATGCACACACATACAGGTGCACACACACCGCACAGCAAAGGCATCCTCAGTTCAATGCCTAGAAATTCACTTTCTTCTCGGACCTCTCATACAGACTCCCCTTACTCTTCCTGCCACCTACTATGCTCCCCCAAGAACCTATAGGGAAACTGAACTCCTTGGGGAGGAGGAAAGAACTGTAGGTATAATCTTCGAGGACTCTTCTCTGCAGGGTTTTGTGTTTTGCTGTAAGAAAGAAGGCTTATCCCACAGAGAGGCTTCTGAGGTCCTAAATTTCAAGACTACTATACAAACTCTGAGGTCGCAATAGCTCTCTCCTCCTGTGAACTCCTAAAAAAAAAAATTAATGATTCTCCTAAGCCCATATCCACTCTTCAACCTTAATGTAAGAAAACTGAATAGGCTTATAATCCCATGAGAGAAAGGGGAGAAATATATCTCCTAACTGGTTTTCAGGCCCACAGATGGAAAGAATGCATTGAGCTATGAATTCACGTGCTCCCTTCCCCTGCTAATTATACCAGACTACACTGATTGCATTCTCTTACAATATACTAGAGGTTTGTAACAGAGCCAAAAGTGGTATATTGGGCATATTACAGCATTTGGGGCCACTATGTATTACAAAGCCCTCTGGGTCACTCCCCCAAGAGTTTGGGAATGATAGTAGGTGTTAATACTTACATAATGTTTTCATATGACAGGCATACTTCTATCCCTGTCTCTATCTAAAGTATATAAATGTAGATACATCCATATATATTCATTTTATATTCATTTAATCCTAATAATAACACAGAACCCCTAATGTAGGTACTATGTTAGCCCCATTTAACAGATTATCCAACTGAGGAACAGAGATTGAGGAATTTTTCTGAAGTAACATAGCTGGTTCATGGTGAAACCAGAATTTGAACCCAGGCAGTCTGATTTCAGAGTATGCCCATGTAGTGCTATAGTGTCTGAAAGATTATAATGCAGCAGATTCTCTGCATGGATTCTTGGTAGATAGTAAATACCAGCTTCTGACAGACATTGCTGTTTACTGCTTGAGGGTGGACAGGAAGGTAGTAGAACCTAAAATTCTTTGGAGAGTGAAGGGCCTCAATAACATCCTGTTCCAGAGGCAGGTACAGGGCTCACACACCTATAATCCTAGCACTTTTGGACGCTAAGGTAGGAGGATCACTTGAGGACAGGTGTTGAAGACCAGCCTGGACAACAGTGAGACCCTATCTCTACAAAACAAAATGTTTTAAAACTCTTCTTCTAAGCCAGGTGTGGTGGCTTTCCCAGTTACTCAGGAGGCTAAGGCAGGAGGATCACTTGAACCCAGGAGTTTGAGAATGCTGTGAGCTATGATGACACCTCTGCACTCTAGCCTGGGCAACAGAGTGAGACTCTGTCTCAAAAACAATAATAAATAAATGGCCTCTTAGGAGAAGTCTATGGAGACAGAAGAGTTCTGATGGTTCTGCATGTGTGTGTTTCTGGTATCTGTGTCCCAACAGCCCGTGATGTGGTGGCCAGGTTGTCTGAGGACAGGGTTTCTGATCTGAATGATTTCCAGTGGATCTCACAGCTACGCTACTACTGGGAGGAAAAGAATGTGCACGTGCACATGATAACTACCGAAGCTTTGTATGGCTACGAGTACCTGGGCAACTCCCCCCGCCTGGTGATAACGCCCCTCACTGATCGCTGCTACAGGTAAATGCTTGGGGCTCCCAGACCTGAGAGGTGGATGGAGAACTCCAGAGGGAAAAGACTCTGCGGAGGAAAGTTTGGACAATCTTGGGTTGGTTACCTTTATTCTCTTCATGTAAGATTCTCAGGTTTTAAAATGTTTCCCTTAGTTACCATGACTCCAAAGATGAGTATGGAGAAATGAGAACCCAGTAGGAGTCCTGGGGGAATTAATCCATTTGAACCAACAAACAATATTTGTTCCCACCTGTGAACATGGCACAGGACTTAAGTAGAGAGCTCTCCAGTCACAAGTATCAGGACAGTTCCTGGAAGTCCCATGGCCAAGAGGTCAGACAAGGGGAGCCGGTGACCCATACTAAGCCCTGCCGACCAGCTGCATAAAGCGATGCAGTCATCCTGTGTGGCAAAGTGCCTTGCCACTTGACATGGAATTCGTGACATTAGAAATGTGGAATTTGTGAACTTGTCAATTTTGTAATGTTCAGATTTTCTTTGTTTTTGTGTCTTTCCCAGAAGTGCATTTTTTTATTTGTAGAAATAACACTTGAGAGTATTTTCTCCTTTCAAAATCCTCCATCATGTTTCCTACGTTCTGTGAATTTTCCTCTCCATTCATTCGTTTATTCCACTCATTAATCAACACCATTTCTTGAACTTTCTCATATACCACGCATACCTCAAGGAACCCTAAGTCTTATTGGTGGTTAGGAGACATACTTAAATAATCATAAGACAGCATGTTCACTGAAATTATGGAGATTCCATATCATTCGTTTCTAAGATTTATCTTGCACCTGTTACATGCCAGGTGCTGTATTGGCTTGCTGAAGATATGAAATGGAATTGAATACAGTTCCTGAACTCAAGAGTTCATAATCTAGTGGGAGAAATATATTTATTTTCACTGCTCCATTAGCACTAGTGATCTTTGGAATATGGAGTTTATTGAGTATTTTTCACTTTTTTTGAGTCGTGTATTTATTTATTTGTTCAATCATTTGTTCAAACAAATGCTTATGGGTGCTTCCCATATACCATGCACTGTGCCAGGCTTTGAGGTTACAACACTGAGCAAAATAGAATTTTCTACAAAGATGATATATTAGTCATATACTTAAGGTGAAATTTTAGACTATTTGCATGAGTCAAAATAAACAAGAAGCTAGATGTTTTTCCTGTGTCTTAGGACTCAGGCACTGAGCTCCTGTTTTCTACTGCTTAGGACACTAATGGGAGCTTTGAAACTGAACCTTGGTGGAGCACCAGAGGGTCCAGCTGGGACAGGCAAGACAGAAACTACCAAAGATTTGGCCAAAGCTTTGGCTAAGCAGGTAGGTTGGTAGGTAGGAAATATGGTTTATCCCTACCTTCTCTTCCTGGCCCTCTCTCATCCCCTGTCTAGGGAAGGGAGCATGAAACTTAAGATGGTTTAGTGAAACAGGCAGACTGGGCCCCAGCTCCTCCTGGAGAACAAGAGAAGAGCCTCACCCCTGTTTAATGGTGCAGGGTAAGTCAGATGTGCTGGAATCCATCCTGAATGGTGATGATATCCTCCCTCTTTCTAGTGTGTGGTCTTCAACTGCTCAGACGGTTTGGATTACAAAGCCATGGGGAAGTTCTTCAAGGGGTTGGCCCAGGCAGGAGCATGGGCCTGCTTTGATGAATTCAACAGAATTGAGGTAACTCTTTGTCTAGGATGTAGCACATAAGGGTTGCATATAGAGTGACCTTTTTCTGGGCTCTCAGCTCCTTAATGACAAGACTCTATGTCTCTCCTATGGCCCGTTGTACACAGTACATATGCAATAAACAAAAGCAGCCCAAGGAGACAGAAAGCATATTCTATACACATATCCTCACCTTCCTGTAATACTGATTCATACAGTCAACTGTTCCAAAATTTATTGAACAGCTACTGTACATCAAATAATCCTGCATATATGTCCATGGTACAATGATAAGCAAGAAATGGCCATCTAGATTGTTACAATCTAGTAAAGGGAAACAAATAGAATATGATAAAAGTCTATGATACTCACAGAAAAGAGGCATCACAAAAGAGTGAGTGATTAAATCTATTTGGGTGGAGAAAAGAGATCAGGAAATACAAACATGCAATTTGAACCAATAAACATGAATACCTACTGTGTGTCAAGCAATATGCCAGGTGTTAAAGGTACAATACTATGGAGACTGCTTATACAGTCTATACACACAGACACATACACACACTCACACACACACAGATCCAATTTCCTTTCTCTTTACTGAAACTCCAAATTATGCTCCTAATTTTGAAAATGAAGTACTCAGGTTCTCAGGTTCTTTTTCTTGGCTGAGTGAGGGGGACTCTGACACGGAGGGGTTGGCTGTCAGAATCAGGAGTTTATATGAGCCAGGAATTCTCATCCCAGGTAGAAGTGCTGTCTGTGGTGGCTCAGCAGATTCTCAGCATTCAACAAGCCATTATTCGGAAGTTAAAGACGTTCATCTTTGAAGGCACTGAGCTCTCTCTGAACCCAACCTGTGCTGTCTTCATCACCATGAACCCAGGATATGCTGGCAGGGCTGAGCTGCCAGATAACCTCAAGGTGAATATCAGCATGTGTAAATGCTGGGGGTATTTTACAAAATAGAAACAGCTGGAGGTACCCACCTGGTCAGGGGTGGGGGGACATCTCATAGAAAAACACAACAATAGGACCAGGTAGCATTTTTCTGCTGTGAGAATTAATAGTGGACTGTCAATGGTAGTACTCGGCTCCAGAACACAACCATCTCCCCAGAAAAGTCTCATGGGCGAGGGGGATACAGACATAGTAACGAATGGCAAAGAGAAAACAATGAGCACTCAAACAAGGGTCACTGTTTAAGTTGTCTACAGATCTGTCCACTGAAGGTGGTCGCTCTGAATGAACTTATCCTCTAACCCCCCTTTCTTGATCATCACTGGAGGGGCCTTAATGATCAGACTACAGCCCAGCACATATTTACGTTCTGATTGGCTGGGTTTTTGTTTTTTTTTCCAGGCCTTATTCCGGACAGTGGCCATGATGGTGCCAGATTATGCCCTCATTGGAGAGATCTCCCTCTACTCTATGGGGTTTCTGGACTCCAGAAGGTATGTCACCTTGGTTTTATAGTGGGCTCTAAAGGTCTTTGAAGAGCGGCCCTTTGCATGGTAGGTTCAAAATGGTTTTCCCACTGGAAGAAGAGTGAAGTGTGAGAAACTTGGTCCCTCTCACTGGCTGATCCAAATGCATAGAACCCTGGCCTTGGTCTTGATCCCATTTCTGACTGGAATCAGATTCCTAGGACAGAGACTCTTCTCCCTTAAATACACCTGGACTCTATTTTAAAAAGTAGCTCCTCATACCTCCCCTATCTCTCCAACACAGGCACACCCACATTATTAAATGGCTTAAAGAAAGACTGTAAAACATGAAATTATTCCAAGATGGAAGAAGAAAATGTAATATAATTTGCAATTAAATTGTCATCAATGTAATATTTATTTACTCCAATCAATTGGGTTACCTCTCATTCAAGTATTACCCAGTTTTCTAGACACACCTTTCATACACACACACACACACACACACACACACACACACACACGATAATGTCTTTATGCATACCAAGTGTTATGAATAAGCATTGTAAAATGTCTAGGATCTATTCCAAATTTTACATTAATCTTTTACATTGTCTTGGCCATCAACAGTTGACTTTTTGTTAACAACAGATGTTTCCACCAGACTTTCAGCATCTTTGTGGCTGGGTGTCCTTGTTTGTAATCCAAGAGGCTATAGAAATTCTCAAGGTAGCCCCCTTCTTAGCCTAAGAGATAGCCTCAGTCATATAACTTTTCTGTAGTTCACCTGGATTGCATTGATTTGCCCATTCAATTCATTCATGTATTCAATTAGCAATCTTCACTGAGCCTCCTACCTTGGGCCCAGCCCTGCACTAGATACTGATGCCCATCATGGACAAAGTCTTTGTTTTTAAAGTAAATCAGTTTTGTAGAGAGGATCTGTATAAGGAGAATGTACATCAGTATTTTAGTTAGGGTAGCCCTGACTCCCGAATCCCAATGGCTTCACATAGCAGAAGTTTAATTTTCACTCACAGAAAGTCCAAAATGGGCATTTGTAGTCAGGAGCAGTCTCCACCACCCCACCACCCCTGGGATGGTTCAGGGGCTTGGGAGGCTTATATCTCATATGCACAACAACATATGGGTGGCACACAGCATGTCAAGGAGGAGTCTTTGTGGGCTAGCACTGGAAGTAGCATATGTCATTGTCCTTCACTGGCTAGAACTCAAAATGTGACCTCCCATAACTGTATGGCAGGCTAGAAAATGTGGTCCAGCTGTGTGCCAGGAAGAATAAGAAATGGTAGTACTGATAAGTATGTGTGTTCTGTGATGAGTAGATTACATTTTGGATTGTTTCTTAAATTTAAAAAAATCAGACATTGAAAAAATTCTAATGTTGCAGAAGTGAAAAAAGTGGGTTTCCCCTTGCATAACTGAGTCCTACTCTCCAGGGACTAACATTATTAATAGTTTGATGTATTTGTCCCTAACTTGTATGTGTGGATAAGTGTGTGTGCATGCATGTATATATACATGTTAAAGTATATAACTCATATTTCATATACAGTGCATGTTATACCTATGCGTGTGTGTGTTTGCTTTCTTCATCCTAACTTTGAAAGAGAGTGATAATGTTCCTGTAGCTCATTATGGTAACTTTATTAAAAGACCTCCAAATGATAGGACTTATTTGGGAACTTTATTAAAAGACCTTCAAATGATAGGACTTCTCCATCAAGTCCATGGGCAAGCCTGGTTTCTGAAAGGGGAGGGAACAAGGGTTCTGGGAATGTCTGCAAAGCAGGACATGGTCCTCTCTGAGGGTCTGCAGACATGGCTTTGCCTTCCCAGCCTCGCCCAGAAGATTGTTGCGACCTACCGCCTGTGCTCAGAGCAACTCTCCTCCCAGCATCACTATGACTATGGCATGCGCGCTGTAAAGTCTGTGCTCACTGCTGCAGGCAACCTGAAGCTCAAGTATCCAGAGGAGGGTGAAAGCGTCTTACTGCTCCGGGCCTTGCTTGATGTCAACCTGGCCAAGTTCTTAGCTCAAGATGTCCCTCTGTTTCAGGTATGCAGATGTTTGAGATCCTAGCCATGGAACAAGGCTCAGCTTCTGAAGATGTAATGTTTGTCTCTGGCACTATCACCTGACATCCTGTCTTCTCCAACCAGCGTCCCTCCTGCCTGACAACCTGGCCCCAAATGTTAAATGACAATGGGGATAGCAAACATCTCTGTCTACACCCTGATTTTTAGCAAAAATGGTTTCACTGATAAGATAATATTTGCTATTGGGTTTGTCAGATTGTATTTCCCTAAGGTAATTATTTTCATTTTGTAATGAATTTAATGCCTATCTTCCTTGCTAGGCTATGTGCTCCACCAAGACAGAAATCATGACTATCTTACTCATTACTAGTACATTAACTGGAAGACAGGAAAGATTTATTAAATAGTTGCTGACTTTTAAAATTATTTGGAAGAAAAATTATGTTTTATAGACAGTGTTGACATTTGTAAATTTAGATGAGTTTTGGTGCAGTAAAAATGAGGTTTGTAACTTTTCAAAGATGTCTGCTGTCTATAGATTTCATTTTAGGAAAATATTGAGATCACCTGATTCTTTATCCCTTCTACCTTCTCTTAAATTCTTGTTAATAGGGAATTATATCAGATTTATTTCCTGGAGTTGTTCTTCCAAAGCCAGACTATGAAGTTTTTCTGGAAGCGCTAAATGCAAACATCAAAAAGATGAAACTCCAGCCAGTTCCTTGGTTTATTGGGAAAATTATCCAGGTTGGTTCCTATTCCCATATAAATGCACCTGTTTTACTGTTTGCTAGTGTCATTTGGAACTGAACTCACAGCAATAACAGATGCCTGAGGACAAATAGAGGTAAAAAACAAAAGCCACTTAAGCACCCCCATTAGTTTTTTGCTGTGAGATTTTAGGCAAATTTATTTACCACTCCGAGCCTCAGTTTCCTCATCTGTAAAATGTTGGGGGTTTTTTTGAGACCAGAGTCTCACTCTATTTCCCAGGCTAGCACATAGTGGCATCATCATAGCTCACGACAGCCTAAAACTCCTATGTTTAAGGAATCCTCCTGCCTCAGCCTCCCAAGTAGCTGGGACTACAGACAAAAGGACTACACCACAATCCTTAGTTCATTTTTCTATTTTTAGTAGAGACAGGAGCTTGCTCTTTGCTCAGGCTGGTCTCAAACTCCTAAGTTCAAGGAATCTTCCGGCCTGGGTCTCCCAGAGAGCTAGGATTATAGGTATGAGCCACCTAGAAAATGATTTTGAGAAAACAGGTATGTAAACTATTAGATGCAGTGTCTGATACTGTATATATTTGTTTTTGTTTGCTTGAGACAGAGTATCAAACTATGGCCCTGGGTAGAGTACAGTGAACTCAAGCTCAGACTCAAAAGATCCTCTTGCCTCAGTTTTTCTATTTTTAGTAGAGACATGGTCTCACTTTTGTCCAGGCTGGTCTTGAACTCATGAGCTCAAGCAATCCACCTGCCTCGGCCTCCCAGAGGCTAGGATTATAGGCATGAGCCACAGCTGGCTACTCTGATACTATATTATTACCAAGCCTACCATTTCCACAATCATCATCATTGTCACTGATATCATTTCCCAAAATTACCTGTTGGTTAGAAGTAAAGATCAAGGTAGGACGTAGGTCTCCCGATTGTGAGCTCATACTACCTTACAGTTAAAAATAGAGGGCTTTTTTCCCCCTATTATATCTTCATTGGGTCTAATTTTTCACACAATTTATTTAACCAAATATTGACTTTGTCATTGAGATTTATCATTGGGATTTTACAGATGTACCATTCTTTAACTGGGTCTGGACTTTAATTTGCAGTATATTATTATGAAAAATTTTAAACATGCAGGAAAATTGAAAGAATTATACAGAGAACATCCACATACTCACCATCCAGATTTTACTATTGGTGTTTTATGGTATTTGCTTTATCACTTATCTATTTATCCACCCATCTTACTTTTTGATGTATTTCAAAGTAGTTTGCAGGCCTATGGGTGAACTTTGATATAGCTTTGTTAACAATTTTCAAAAACAAAGTAATAAGCCTGGGCAATATTGAGATCCCATCTCTACAAAAAAAAAAAAAAAAAAAGGAAGAAAGAAAGAGAAAAAGAGAGAGAGAACGAAAGAAAAGAAGGGAGCGGTAGGGAGGGAGAGAGGGAGGGAGGAAGGCAGGAAGGAAGGAAGGAAGGAAGGAAGGAAGGAAGGAAGGAAGGAAACCTTAGTCAGTCACATGGTGGTGTGCATCCATAGTCCCAGGTACTGGAGAGGCTGAGACAGGTAGATTGCCTGAGCCCAGGAGCTTGAGGTTGCTGTGAGCTGTAATATTGCCACTGCACTTAAGCCCCGGGAACAGAGCGAGACCCTTTCTCAAAAACAAACAAAAAAGGTAATATTTTTAAAAACAAGGTATCTGAGTCACCTTCCCTTTTGTATTAATATATTGATGTCTCAAGAGAGTCCATTTCAGGATGTGGGAGTGGGGAAGTGAGAGGCTGTTGAGTCATTGATGTCTTTCTCCCTCTTTCTGAGGCACGGTCAACTCCATTCATCTTTATTCAATCTGAAATGTCTTTCAAACCTACTTGAGTGTCAGCTCTACTTGACAGTTGGGGATTTTGTTTTATTCTCTACTCTGTCTACAGCAAATACTTAACAAATATTTGCTGAATGATATTAGTTCCTTCCTCTACCACCCCCATTGTCACTATTTTATTTATTTATAGACAGAGTCTCACTCTGTCATCCTGGGTAATTGCTGTGATGGCATCATCACAGCAACTTCAAAATTCTGGGCTCGCGTCATCACAGCAACTTCAAACTCCTGGGCTCGAACAATTCTCTTGCCTCAGCCTCCCAAGTAACTGCAACTACAGGCACCCACCACAATACCTGACTAATTTTTCTATTTTTAGTAGAGATGGGGTCTTGCTCTTGCTCAGGCTGGTCTCAAACTCCTGAGCTCAAGTGATCCACCTGCCTTGGCCTCCCAGAGTCCTAGGATTATAGGTATGAGCCACCAAGCCTTTATTTATATCTTCCTTATTGCTCATCTCTAAGGTAAAAAATAATAACATAATCTACAAAGTAAAAAAATTTAACATTCTCCCTTTCTCTGAGTGACTCACAGTCTAAAGGGAGAACTGGGAAAAACTCCATAAAATGTCATATAAATATAAACAAATGACCAAAACTTTTGCATTTGAACTACTATGGCTTACTTGTCACAGAGAGAGAGCAACAATCAAAAACCTTCAAGAAATGGGCCTCCACATAGCTGTTGATTCTCAAGGGTAGGGGATAACATTACATTACATCATAGAGCCAGGCTCAGAAAATAATCTTCACCTACTGAGAGTTCCAATCAAGTCAGAACCGCAATTAGATCTTAAGAAAGGAGGTTTCCAATGGAAATGCAGTTCTCTAAAATGACTACCGCTTTCTTTTCCTCTTTAAAAGTAAATGGCATTGGTGTCAGATTATACGCTGAAGTTGATCAGCCCTGTGTTCAAATCCTGACTCTACCACTGATGAGGCTGGGCAAGTTATACAACCTCCCTTGAGCTCTGTGTTCTCACCTGTAAAAGATGGTTAATGATATCCAAGTAGATTAAATCACTTGATTCTCAGCACATAGGTAGAGGCAGAGCAAGTAGTAGATCCTATTTTTTTTTTTTTTTTTGAGACAGAGTCACTATGTCACTCTCAGTAGAGTGCCATGGCGTCACAGCTCACAGCAACCTAAAACTCTTGGGCTTAAGTTATTCTCTTGCCTCAACCTCCCAAATTAAAAAAAAAAAAATATATATATATATATATATATATATTTTATATATATAAATAAAATATATGTGTGTGTGTGTGTGTGTGTGTGTGTGTGTGTATAGTATCAGGAGCTACAAGCACCTGCCACAATGCCTGGCTATTTTTTTATAGCACCTGTCATTGTTGTTTAGCTGGCCCAGGCCAGGTTCAAAACCTGCCAGCTTCGGTGTACGTGGCCAGCGTCATAACCACAATGCTATGAGCACCGAGTCCCTATCCTTAAATAATCAGAGACACACACACATATATTTATTCATCCATAAGGTATTTAAACAATATATCACAGAAAAAATCATAGTTCACCAGAAGTAGAAGTGACTTTGACAATACCCCTCAGATCACTCATTCCTCTTTGGCTTCTGCCTAACTTGTGGTGTGGGGAGATATGCAATGATTAACTTCTTATATGAATGATGTCTCCCCTCCCAGATCTATGAGATGATGCTGGTGAGACATGGCTATATGATCGTTGGAGACCCCATGGGCGGCAAGACTTGTGCTTATAAAGTGTTGGCTGCGGCTCTGGGTGATTTACATGCAGGTAAAGTTCCCATCCCTGGCTTCCAGGGAGGACAGGACTCCCACTCAGTTGGCTGGCTCCCTGGAAATAATGCCAGGTTGTGACTCTTGCCAGCCCTGGATCACGACATCAGAGCTAGAAATAGAACGTGGCACACAGATGTCTGCAAGCAGGGTGGGGGAAGCGGGAATTCTAACAAGGGATTTCTTAATGCATGTCGTTAAGGCTGGAGGAATTTTCTCAAGTGCTGAACAGTGGCTTCATCAAAGGTTCCCCAATGAGAGAGAAACTCCTGTCATTGGCCAAGAGAAAATTAGCCTACAAGCAAATCACTGCGTAGTTTTGTTCCTTTCTTTTTCCATTGATTCTTCCCTTCTCTTTCCCTTTCTTTTATTTTTTTTTCTTTCCTTCTTTCCTTCTTTCCTTCTTTCCTTCTTTTCTTTCTTTCCTATCTTTTAAGGTAGAGGGTAAGAGCTCCTACTTTTTTTTTTTTTTTTAATTAAATCATATCTGTGTACATTGATATTATCATGGGGCATCATATACTAGCTTCATAAACCATTTGACACATTTCCATCCCAATATTCAACATAGCCTTCCTGGCATTTTCCCAGTCACTGTGGCATGACATTTACATTTCACATTTGCTGAGTTTCACCCTTGCCCTTGTGAGATGCCCCGTAGGTGTGATTCCACCAGTACCCCTCCCTCAACCCCCCTCCACCTTCCCTCTTCTCCCTTTCCCCCTTTCCCCTATTCTTAGGTTGTAACTGGGTTATAGCTTTCATGTGAAAGCCCTAAATTAGTTTCATATTAGGGGTGAGTACATTGGGTACTTTTTACTCTTTTATGTTTACATTGATGGAGATGGAAAATATTCTTCTTAGAAAAGTATATCAAGAATTGAAGTAAATGTATCAAATGTGATAAGCCCTACTATGAAACTAATTTAGGGCTTTCACATGAAAGCTATAACCCAGTTTCAACCTAAGAATAGGGGAAAGGGGGAAAGGGAGAAGAGGGAGGGGGAAGGGGGGAGGGGGGTTGAGGGAGGGGTATTGGTGGAATCACACCTACAGGGCATCTCACAAGGGCAAGGGTGAAACTCAGCAAATGTGAAATGTAAATGTCATGCCACGGTGACTGGGAAAATGCCAGGAAGGCTATGTTGA
>CAUYPK010039949.1:0-68854 GCA_963574355.1 Loris lydekkerianus | reverse complement strand
CTTTTTCTTCCATTCCTGGGATACTTTGCTAAGGAGAATATGTTCCAGCTCCATCCATGTGAACATGAAAGAGGTAAAATCTCCATCTTTCTTTAAGGCTGCATAGTATTCCATGGTATACATGTAGCACAGTTTGCTAGTCCATTCGTGGGTCGACGGGCACTTGGGCGTCTTCCATGACTTAGCAATTATGAATTGGCCTGCAATAAACATTCTGGTACAGATGTCTTTGTTATATTGTGACTTTTGGTCTTCTGGGTATAAACCTAAGTTCCATTAAGTTAGAACTAAAGTGGTAACGGATACATTCAAATAAAAAGCAACTTTTAGGACATTGGAACTTTTTATCATTTTCTGAAACTTTTAAACCATGCAGGGATCAACTTTACATTTGTAGTTCAGAAAATATTTACTGTACATAAAATCAGGGAGAATATTACACATATTACTTATTAAAATCCATACTAAATACTGAAATAAGCAATTGTAAGAAGAAACAAAGTGTGACAATAAAGTAAAATATTGTGAAACAAAACCATCATTGTTTTATTTTATCTCAACACTAAGACACCGAGATCTCTAGACAACAGAAAGAATCAGCATCGCTTGCTGACTCTCTAGCCCTGAACATCCTAGAGCCAACTCAGAAAGCCAAGGGAAGTTGATATATCACAAAACCTACCATAAAAAGTTATGAAACAGCCTCAAGGAAACAAAAGATTCGATAAAATCTCCACCTCTTTTTAAGGTCCTGGAAATCTGGGCTTGCTACATGAAAAGAAAAAAAAAAAGAAAAATACATGGTCTTCCACTTTAAAAGATACAAATATGAACTCCAAAAAAGTTTAAAAATATTTATTAAGGATAAACCAGGCAAGAAGAAAAGCTGATGCAGTATCTTTTGACATCATGTTAGAAGAGTATATTTAAAAAAACTTAAATTTTTTTTTCAAATAAAACTATTGGTTTATTTGAACAAGGTTTCAAATAAAAAATAACTGATGAAATTTGTAAGGGGGAATGGTGATATATTTTTCCTTTTGCTTACACAATAGAAAAGATATTAAAAGATGAGTGGCAAACTGTATTTTCAATATCTAAAACTAAATGCAGGTTCTATATATAAAAATATATCAAATTCACCGTCAATTCTATCAAATCATCTAGGAAACTTAGTAGTTCTATAGTCAAAGTATTTAAATAGGTAATTCTCCCTGAGGAAACACAATGTCAGCCAAGATTTTAAGAATTATTCAACTTGTTTATAAATACTAATATTAAATAACACAAATTGACTAATAGAAGCAAGATATTGTTTTGCATTGATTTGTACAAGGAAATTTACTAAATTGATCATAGAATATTATTATCTTGAAATAATACTAAACTTAATAGTAAATCATTCATGATTTTATATTCCCCTCTCAAGAAATATTGATTTAAACTTTTAATTAGAATAAGAGATGTAATCTTGTAAAATGTTTGTATTCATGTCAAGGCAATTTTGGGCTACATGAGACTGGAAGTGTTTGCATGTAATTGATATTTATGTTTTGCCCTTAGTCTGTATCTTTAAACTCAAACTGCCTATTCACTGACTACCTATTCCAAAAGTAACACAGGTAACATCAGAATAACAACTAATGATAAGCATTAAATTCTAAATAAAATATAATAAAATACTTGGATAATTTGTTTATAGAAGAAGCTGAAAAATGGATATGAATTTTGCATGTATGAAATGTGAGCATAAAGGGGAAGGTTTTATAACATTGACTAAATATTGTGTATTATAGACACATGAATACATTTGACTTTAGCCAAAAGGCCTAGAAGCAATAGACAAATGAATAAATAAATATACAAATAAGAGGACTACTGGCCCTTGAAAAACAAGGGTTTTTGAATAGTATGAATCCACTTATGTGATAATTTTCATCTATCTCTGCTTGAGACAGGAAACAGTAACTGCTCTTCCTTCTCCTCTTCACCCTACACAATATGAAAATAAAATGAAGAGTAAGACATTTATGATCTACTTGTACTTAATGAAGAGGAAGTACATCTGCTCATTCTTCTGATTTTCTTAATAACCTTTCACTTGCTTTTTGTAACAATATAATATATGATACATACAACATATATAATATATATCAATCATTTGTTTATGTTATCAGTAAGACTTTGCAATCAATGTTAGGCTAATATTAGTTCTGTTTTTGAAGACTCAAACATAATATGCAGATTTTCAACCATGCAAGAGATTGGTGCTACTAACCCGGATGTTGTTCGAGTGTTGTAGCTGAAGTTCATTATGTAATAGAAAATTGTGTATACATAATGCATCCTCTGTCACATACACACATGCACACACATTGTTAAGGATTTCAAATTAGCTTAATATAAATACCAAAACTCACATCTGATAGCAAGACTATAAATGGTAAATTTTTTGTAGTAGATTATTATATCAATTTCTGATTTATTTAATTAGATAATACTGAGAAGCAGCCAAGGAAAGAATTTTTATTAGCTCTAGATACATGGTGTACCGTTAACAGCATCGTTTTTGTCCTGCACTGGTATGATGCTATTTTCACATCTTTGAGGATGATTAAATTTGAGTCTTTGCATAGTATTATCTCAAATTAGAATCCTAAGAATGAAGCTTTTATTAGTCAATTTTTGTCAAGGGCTTTTCTTCTTTCTATTATCATTCTCACATAGCACTGTGGAGAATGATCTTGACCTCAATTCTTCTTTGCCCATATCTGCAAAGATCTGATGTTCAGCTGTGCTCTCTCAACTTTGGAACTTGGTTTAGAAGTAGGATAAAATGTGTGATAGGTTTAAGATTTTATAAGTCACTTTCTGCTTAGAGTCTCTTCAAAAAATAAAATTAACAGACAGTACAAACAGTGATATTTCAGTACACTCTAGAATATCATTAAAAACCCCTTTACTCAGAAACAGGTAATGGGAATTACTATTTAATAACATTATGTACAGAATTATAAAATTCACATTAAATTGGGTTTCATAAAATACAGGTCTATTTATCTTCCTGATTCTTTTAAGGGAAATATTTATGACAGATTTTCCAGGGTCTTCTGCAAACCTCCAGGTCATACAATGTCTGAGTGATTTTAAACTAAGCAATAATTTTAAAACAAGGTTTATTATTCCAGGATTAAAGAAATAAGTCTTTAATCATGAGCAAAATATCAGGAACAATTTCCACCCCAATGAATAGTTGCTTAGTCTATCTGAAACTTTTGAACATTTTTTAAAATGAAAAATATATTTGAAGACTCTTAGATAAGATTTGATATAATTTTGTCTCTTCACAAGTCAATAATAATATGAGATATGTTACTCTATAGTCTTTGGTACCAAGGAACATTAGCTGTGACAAACAACATCAACCTTCAGGATATTTCCTAGTCAAGACCAATGAGTTTAGACTCTATTCTGTTATTGTTTCCTAACTCAGACATCAATTCTACAATTTGATTGTCCACTCTTTGTTTTTCCTCTTTTAGTTAATTATTTTCTCTTTTCTTCATCAAAGTTGCATCTCATACTACACTCTTTGGTCTGTTTTTGCTTGAATCTAATCTTCTCTCCCATTTGTGCCAATTTTTCTATAATTGTCCTCTTCTTCATTGTTTTAAATTACATTATACATCTTTCCCTGAACTTTAATGTAATAATAAAAATGTTAAATTATTTGCAAGTCATTTTTTTCCTTGCTTTAAAATTTTGAATCATGCATCATTAATTGTTTTATTATCAGTTTTATAAAACATTGTATTAATTACAAAATGCTTTGGCTTATAAAAGGTAATCAATGTGTTGTGCTCAGATTTTTATTTCCTGATTTGAATCCTCTCATGGAATAACTAGAAATTGAAATAGAATGGTTTCTATCATACCTGCTTCATCCAGTTCTTTCAGAATCTCAGTCATTTCTTTGAATTTTTGGAGGGCATATCTAATTCCCCAGGAGCCACATCTCAAGAGAAAGTGAAGGAGAACTTCAGGATCTCAGTAAAACTGAATCAAATGAAGAACTTGGTTGTGATTCTGATTTGGAAATTCTAAACTTGTCATTGCATGAGGACAAGGATTTGCTCAGGTTGAAAAAGTTCCTTAAGTTTTGTTCAAGCTGAACACAATAGTCATGAGATCTACTGTAATATCTTAGATTGTAGACTCCAAATTTTATCATACAAGCCGCTGTTCAGGTGTGATGGCTCATTAATTGGGCAAGACTGAGCTTCCTTCATCACATTACCTGTATTATTTATTGCAATGATATCTGCTAAAATAGATAAGCTACAATGTCTCATTCACTTTATATAATACGTCTTGCTAAGGTGAAGGATAAAGAGTTGGGTGTGATTGAGCAGGAGTCTTCTGCTGAGTAAAAGAAGTAGGAAACTTGCATTTGCTGGTTCCTCCATGTTGGACATGAGGCTTCTATGCTCATCAAGCTGATTTGTATCAATATCCAGAAAGGAAAAGAACAAAGTATTAAGTTTTTATATGCAGGTCTACGCCATTTTCTAGTATTCAGATAAAAATGGCGGGAGTTAACTGCAGGAGAAATGGGGCAATTTAATGTGACTAAATGTTCCCAAAGAACTGAAGGTAGTGCCACAATATGTTTAATAGAATAAAATCTCTGAGAATGAAGACAGAAAACATATTGAACCCAGGCTGTTGGAAGGGCTATTATTTTTCATAAAATATTTAGTAAAAAAAATCTATATAAATCGTATGGATTAATTACTTTAGAGACATTTCATAAAATTAAGTAAATCTAGCCATTAAATTGAGTAGGCAAAATTTTAGGCAAGCAGCCCGTTAGCCTATCAGTTAATTCAACATATTAACACTGAGTGTTTGGAAAGATGTGTTCATTGTTGATGCATTGACTCTGAGGAAATGCTTCTTTTTTTTTTTTTCTTTGTTGTTGTTGTTGTTGTTGTTGCTGTTTGGCTGGGGCCAGGTTTGAACCTGCCAACCTTGGTACATGGGGCCGTAGCCCTACCCACTGAACCATAGGCACCGCCCAGGAAATGCTTCTTTAAGAACATAAGCACTTGGCAGAAAACATTCTGTGTGTGTTTGTTTGTGTGTGTGTGTGTGTGTGTGTGTGTGTAAATAAAAGAACTTTCCTGAAAGTATCCAGTTATTGTTAATACTATTTTTCATACTACATGGCTATCTAGGAGGCATTGGGAACTATGAAAGTGTAGGGCAGTAAAAAGAAATAAGAAAATGCATTTAGTTCAATATATTAATCTGGATATATCATAGATTGTCTACACAATGCTTTAGAATAAGCATAATTTAATTATATAATTACAATTTGTTTTGTTCATACTTATTTCTGTAATTGTCCGATTATTTCTCTAGTGATAGTAATGGTGGAATTGGGATTGTAAGGTAAAGTATGTTTGCCTCATAATACTGGACAATGAAACTTGAGAGTAAACATTGGATAAATACATAAAAATGATATTATAGTAGGCAAATGTTTTTTCTGACTCCACCCCCAAAGAAGATGTGCCTGGAACCTGTGGATATGTAACACAGCAAGACAGAAGGAGTTTCACAGATATATTTAAGTTTACAACCTTTAAAGTAAGAAAATTATCCAAGATTTTTCTGTTGGTTGCAATATATTTCCATGAACTCTTAAATGTCAATAATTTTCTCTGCTTAAAGTTTAGAGAAGAAATTGGTGAAGACGAAATGGACTCAGCCCTTGCCACATTAAAAAAAAAAAAAAAAAAAAAAAAAAAGTAGAAGGAATTGGGACAATTTTTAAGAGCAGATTGAGCCATTAATGATAGCCAGCAAGAAACTGGGACTTTCATCCCATACACAAGGAACTAAACTCAAGCAAAAAAAAAAATAATAATAATTTAAAAAAATAAATAAATAAATAAATCATTTTGAAGCAAACAAATTTGAAACAAACACACAGACATTTTAAACATTAGTAATATAATTTCTAAAACTTTAGAGAGATTAGAAATTATGTTTACTTTCCAAGTAGCATTTTTTTTTTAAGAGAAAAATCAAGCAAAAATTCATGTTTTGATCTCTTACATGCTATCTCAGCAGTGGAAATCCAATTCATTGTTCCAAACTAGTTCAAATGGAAAAATTTGGTGGATGTTACTTCTGGTTTCTAACTCAAAATAGTTTCTTCTTTTCTGTTTCCAAAACATTTCAATTATAGCTCTGATATCTATATCTACATCTCACAATCACATATTTACACACATTAATTTATTTGGTATATGTGTGTTTTCTTTCCATAAAATTGCTTACCTAGTATAAAATAATTTTTTTTGTCCCATTGATCCAATGTTTTATTTAAGTATTTTTTCTTGTTATCATTAATATTTCTGTATCTTCTTACATTGTTAGTAATCTTAAACTTCCATGAATTATCCTCAGAAAATTTAACTTTATTTATTTATTTATTTTTTGAGACAGAGTCTCACTGTGTTGCCCTCAGTAGGGTGCTGTGGTGTCACAGCTCACAGCAATCACCAACTCTTGGGCTTAAGTAATTCTCTTGCCTCAGCCTTTAATAAAAATATTATCTGAACTTTGTGATATAGAATTTGTTTCTAAAAAGCCATTGATTTAATTTAACTCTTTCATTTAAAATATAAGGAAATTATCTTTTTCCATTTGAGGATAAATGGATTAACTTTATCTTTTTGCCCCCAAGTCATACAATAACAAAAAAGAAAAAAAAAATTAAAAACTTATTTTCATGAAACAAGTGAGTTAAAATTGCCAATACTAAGACACTATATTTAACAATAAATAAATATCGATAAATAAATAAGAGCAAAGGAAGATGGCAGAGCTGATCCTTAGAAATATCCAGGAACAAATTTCTTGACAGGTGTGCAATCTAAGTTACAAAACCTAAATTGCTTTATTTTGAGCACTACTATTTGGTACTGGCATTAATCACAGAAGTACCGTTGGTCTTCTTACTTTTGAGCATCAAAAAAACAGACTCAAATAAAACTTTACAAGAGCAAACAATATTTTGGAAAGATCCTTGCCTTTGTGTCAATAAAGCCAAAATATAACTTCAAATTGAAAATCACTTTCCTATTGAATATTCCTGTTAGATGGAGAACACTGGTGTCTAATTTAACTTACACACAATTGTATCTGTGAAAAACTTGTGTTTCAAAGGTGAATAATGAAAATGGAAGTGGGCTGTGAACATATAAAGATATCACAATTACAAAGAACATATGAAAAGTGAAAAACTCCAATAAATTGACTTCACTTTAATGTTATCTATAATTTTGACTTTCTGTTTAAAGATACTCTTTAATTCTGACACGCTTTCATTGGGGAGTTCCATTTTATTGTATTTCTGCTTTGAATTAAACAAGCTATATAAATCCCTCTAATCAAAGCAAAGACATTTTTTTAAATGCTCGATATCAAATTTACATAAATTTGCTTAACTTTTCTTTTTTTCTTCATTATTATTTTCTTGATACCATGAAATGAGATAATTCAGAAATGCAACAGATTATTTAACATCTTTGGTATAAGCAACAGTCAAGCATTGATACAAAGGGTTTCAACAAGCCCTGCTTCATCTTACCCTCCCAAAAAGCACAAAAATGTATTAGAACTAAAATAGGTATGGCTAATATCCATTAGTTTCAACCTAGTTTCACATAGTATTTAGAAGTTGTCCCAGTTAAATCTATCAAAACACAAACCTTGCTAAGATAGGGAAGTTTTGTCCCTAAGGGCCCTTTCTTATAATTGCAGACCCATCAGATTTTAAGTCAAATGGAAAGTCAATATGGAATCTCTCCAGGGAAACTAGTTCTTTTCCAACTTTTCTACTTCTCTATTACTATGTTCACCTCATTTCAACTCCCATTCAAATTTTAAGAACTGCAAGAGTAGGCTTATTTCAGATCCTCTTGACATACATTTCTACCTGGTGGATGATTCCAGTATCCTTAGGGACCAGATAAAAATGCCCCACTTAAAAAGAATTTGCTGAAGTGCATTTATGAACTCCATCTCTCTGTATTCAGGAGTATGAGTCTGTAATTTTCTTCAAATGATGTCTGGCCTTTGAGCATAGTTATACTTTGTATCAAAGTCAGACCCAATTATAAAAATGCATGAGGAAACCTTTTAGGCAGCTGCTCCAATCACAGAGGTCTGAGAAATGCCAACAGCCTGTTTCTCCCATGTCCTGCCTTCAGGAGAGCTGTGTTACAACGAATCAGAAAGATTGTTTTCTCTTTTAAATAGTCCCAAAATAGTATCTACACAAAGATACAAAAAAGTTAATATCCTAATATGATTTTCTCATGATGTTAAGAAAAATTTCTTTAAGAAACCGCATGGTACCTGAGTATGCATTTGTATCAGTAAATCCTGTTAAAATGAATTGCAAGAAACCATAATTACTAAAGAGAGGGAAATCAATTTTACCATCCTTCTGCAAAAGCAGGTAACTAGTAGGTGGCAAATTATAATCCATGAATATTTAATTCCCCACAGGTATTTCACTCCTGTAATAGCAGAAGGTGTATCAAGAAGAGACCCTTCAAAAAATGCAAATTCATCTCTTCAATGATGAATCCTTTGTTAATCTGATAAGCAATTCTTTTTATTCAATATTCAGCTGTTACATGTAAAAAAGAATAGAAAGTGTACTCAAAAAAGTCAAACTGAATTTCAATCATAACAGTCTTTAGAAACCAAAACTTCAGTAAACATTTACTGATGTTTTCATAATAGAAAATGAAAAATAATTCCTTGAAGAATTCCATTAAAAATTTCAGATTGCCTATGCAAATACAAATCATGAGGTTTTATAAAATTAGGGTATTTCTATGGTGAATTGATAAAGGGTACATATTTTCTGTCTTTTCATATTAAAATTAGCCTTAGTAAATTTAATTATACATTATTCTTTTATATTATATCAATCAAAATGGTGAAATTTTATGTTTACATACCTAATGCCCCAAATATAATAATATATAGATACTGATGAGGAAATTCTTTTACGCAGATCAGAGAAATTAAATGAAGGAAGATCAATTATAAAAGTTCTATTTTGATTGTTTTTAAATATCCCTTCTGTATAGAAATAAATAAAACTGCAACCAGGCATGTTGAGGTTGGGGAGAGGACTCTGGGCATCTCTGGCTGGTGAGATCTGCCCAGAAACATCCTATGGGAACACAGGGAGATAGGTAGAGACTTCTGGACCCTACACGGAGGATTAAAAATTGTGGAGAACTGGCAAGTGATGGGTGTGGTTGTTGGGTTGGAGGCTGCCCTCAGCTGTAACTACAGCAACAGCCAGACTATAATCAGGAAAGGCCTTACCTGCAGCCTGTTTTGTTTCTTTTGTTTTTTCTGGAGTTGGGCACTTGATTGAACTTCCTTGGGAGATCCTGGGCAAGAGTGTGGATGACTTTTAGTGTCGCCCAGGGCCCTAGACAGATCTAGAAGGGAGCTAATATTGTTGAGCTGTGGGCCGACTGAACAGCCACTGTGGGAGAACTGTCCCTGTAGGTTTTGCTCTCAGGGTTGCACCATGAGGATGGGCCAGGAGATCTTGGGAGAGTAACCTAGTGACTGCGCAGCCCAAAGGCGGGGACTGAGATGCCAGGGTAGAGGGGCGATCTCGGTGTTTGGCAGATTATAGCCATGGCCCTCAGGGGTATAGAGTGAGACAAGTGAGCAGCCAAACTGTCAGAAGAGATCCCAGTGACAAGTGTTTTCCTGGGAAAGCCTCTGCTTAGCCAAGGATAACAGTTTAAAGTGTCTTTTAAGCTGGCTGAGGAGACATTTAGCCTCTTAAGCTTGCGGGGTTTGAGAAACCAGCAGAGGCCTCCAAAATTCATCTCATTCAGCTGTGTCAGCATCAGGATTAACATCTCATACCCCAGAGGATCACCTGCTGCCTGGACAATGTTCAGCAAGATATATATACTGGTTTTTGCTTGTTTTTCTTTTTTTAGTTTTGGGTTTATTTATCTATTTATTTTTTAACTACAACATTTTCCCTGTATAGATTTCTCTATTTTTTTCTTTTTTTCTTCATTTTTTTTTTTTCATTTTTCTGGTTTAAATATGATTTTTCATTCTTGATTTCTTTAACAATTAGAACTTTATTTTTGCTAGTATTTTTGCTCCAATTATTTGGTTTTCCCCCCAATTTTATCCTTTAGGGGTTTTTGTTAGTTTGATTTGGTCTGATTTATAATATTTTTGTCTTTCATCTCTACTTTGTGGAGGTGGGGTACAGTGTCTGAACAGTCTGGCAAAGAGCTGCTGACCTCAAGGGAACCACCCAACCCAGCCTCCCCCAGAGGTTGGGGATTTTTAAGATTGGGTCAAAGTACCCTACTATATACCTATATTACTCCTGTCTCCCTCTTTCTGAGCCTCTCTTCTTTTTGTCAACACTCCCTTTTACTCATCCCCTCTCCTTGAATTTTTTTCCCTTCTTGCTCTTCAATCTTCTTATCCTTCTGGTCCTGTCGCAAAAGGACTCATCAAAACCTTAGGTCAGATGCACAGTAACTTAAAGAGCAAAAGGAACTGAAAGCAAAATTCAGGTAAGGAAACAGATAAAAGAAAACACTCATGAGAAAGAACCAGCAGAAAATCTTGGAAACATAAAAAAAACTAGTCCAGAGAAATCCCCTCAAGGGACCGTGAGGTAGCTACTGCAGCTACTGCAGAGGATTCCACCTATAAAGAAAAGTTAGAAATGACAGAAGGGGAATTTAAAATACAGATGATGAAAACAATGAAGGAAGTTCCCGAGAATGTGGAAAATAACAAAAAAAAATGAAGGAAATTGCTGAGAATGTGGAAAATAGCCAAAAGGAAATCCAGAAACAGAATCAAATAAGAGATAAATGACATGAAGAGTATAGAAAGCATATAGCAGAGCTGAAGGAACTGAAGCAGTCAATTAGGGAACTTAAAGGTGCAAAAGAAAGTATGAATAACAGATTAGACCATGCAGAAGAAAGAATCTAAGAGGTAGAAGACAAAGCTCTTGAGATAACTCAGATAGTTAAAGGGGCAGAAAAGAAGAGAGAGAAAGCAGAACATTCACTGACAGAATTATGGGACTTTATGAAGTGTTCAAACATACAAGTTACAGGTATCCCAGAAGGGGAAGAAAAATGCCCCAGGGGAATGGAAGCCATACTAGAGAATATTATAAATCAAAATTTCCCAAATATCACCAAAGATTCTGACACACTCCTTTCAGAGGGATATTGACCCCAGGTCACCTCAACTCTAATAGAGCTTCTCCAACACACATCATGGTAAACCTGTCCAAAATCAAGACAAAGGAAAACATTTTGCAAGCTGCCAGGAGTAAGCACCAACTGACCTACAGGAGCAAATCCATCAGGGTGACCAGAGACTTCTCTAATAAAACTTTTCAAGCCAGAAGACAATGGTTATCCACCTTTAATCTACTTACAGAGAACAACTTTCAGCCAAGAATTCTATATTCCACTAAGCTAAGCTTCAAAATTGATGGGGAAATCAAATACTTTACTGATATGCAAACATTGGGGAAATTTGCCACAATAAGACCAGGAAATACTTCAACCTATCCTACACACTTATCACAAGGGGCCACCAGCAAAGTAAGCACTCAGAAATTAAAAGACAGAACCCCTAGCTTTCACAATGATGCCAAAGACAAAACTAAGCAATGGTCTTTCACAGAATAAGATGAATAGAATGCTACCACATTTATCAATTATTTCAATAAATGTTAATGGCTTGAATTCCCCACTGAAGAGGCAAGATTGGCTGATTGGATTAAAAACACAAGCCATCCATTTGCTTTTTGTAGGAAACACAATCTCAAAAGACAAATTAAAGCTCAGAGTCAAGGGTTGGAAAACAATTTTTCAGGCCAATACAATGCAGAAGAAAAGAGGAGTTGCAATCTTATTTTCAGACACATGTGGATGTAGATTTAAAGCAACTAAAAACAACTAAAAGAGAGTTGGGCCTTTTAGGGATAACCCCAGCAACCCCTTTGCATATTGAACCTACTAGAAAGGAAGTATTAAAAGTTGAAGCCAAGATTAATGTTCAGTGAAGCCCAATGTCTGTCTTTGACTCTTTAAGGCAAAACAGAAAGGAAAAATACTTCCATATTTCTTTTATTCATCAATCTGTTTAATGTCATTTTTTAACCCAGTCAAGTGGACACCAATAATTAGTGATGATAATAAGAATCTTAACTCACTGTTGTGTATTGCTTTGTATGTGTGATATTAGCACTGTGTGTATACATAAAAGCATTGAAACTATCAATAGATAGCGATGCCTTTTTTGTGTGTATTTGCATTTGTGAAAGATAAAATACCTCCAGATCGTGGCTGGTGATACACAGCTGGAGATGGCACTGTTAGGAGAAATGTGACAAAAACTTGACTTTTTATCAAAATTGTCATGGATTGCCATTGTTACTAAAGAGCAGTAGATCCAAGATTCCTATGTTTATTTAATGCCAAGGATAAAAAGATTAGAAATTTCACCTTGATTCACTTCTAAATATTAAGATACCTTTAGACTATGAGAAAAATTGTTTAGGGTTTAGCCTAGATCAAATGGAGTCCCATTAAGATTTGGGACCTACTTTCACCGCCTGTGGTGTGATTTACATTTAACCACAGTATAAATGACCTGCCATTCACCTGCCAGTTACCCTAATGAGTTCCTTGCCAATTAGATTTATGTTGCAGCATACTATATTTTTCTTTTGCTAATGGTAAAGCCACAGAGTCAATGGGATAGTTATATAGATGACTGATAGAAAGTGAGATGGACGTGTTCTTTAGATCACGAATATGTTCTTCACAAGAATTAAGGAATTTGTAAAGGAAGAGAGAGCAAGTAACAATAAAAAGCTGAGTTCCCTTTTTGCTTTAATTCCTGACTTTCTGAAGAGTAAAAAGGTTTTTTTTTTGTTGTTGTTGTTCTTTAAATGTAGTTCACTGTCAGAACTGTGATTAGAAAATGACAGGAATGAAGATAAAGGAAGGAAATCAACTCACCAAGGAATAGAACAGCGAAGTTCTTTGATAATTAGAAGCAAAGCCTTTTCTAGTGGTCAGTTCAAATCCACCAGATTTTGTATAGGCCAGAAGTTCTTGCTTTGATGGATGTTCAGTACCATTCATGAAACAAATTAAAGAAATGGGTCTTGGGTCTCTGGCAATCATTTCTTCACATGTACAATAGTAATCGGCAAACTCATTACCTTGCTCTAACAATGTTGGCAGGGATTAAAATAGAAAAGAAGGGTGACCTATTGGATAGAGGAAGAGATCATTAGAGAATTATTATTCTGCTCTCTTTCTTTTCCTCCAGGATAAATTCAGACAATTCATTTTGAAACCAAACTATATTTGGGGTCTAATATGTAACAGAATAAATGTTACCTTCTCTTCCCCCCAGGATAATGTCACCATTATTTTAAACATATTATTACCAACCTCACATATCAGTAGAAAAACCACAGGTTCAAAATACCATAAATATTATGTCAGTCAAGATGGTGTTGAAGTTCCTGCTTTGAAGTCTCCTCTTATTTCTGAATACAGAACAATGACAGATAAAACAAGGAGAGATACATTATGACAAGGAAGTACTCAAAACAATAGCCTTATTCTTGAACAATACCAACAAAGAACGATAATAACAAAAAAAGACCCAAACACATACAGCAGTGGTCAGGGTGGAAGTGATGTGGCTTATTGATTCTGATTCCAGAAGCAGCTAAGGAAATCGGGAGTTTGGCTCTTATGAGTAATAGAATAGAAGTTGTTCTTTACTTATTAGGCTTTTAATTTTATATCCTTTCTCCTTTAAAAAGTAAATTATCAATGACATTTTCTACACAACATTAACGATAAGGCTTACATGTGAACGGAAGCAGTTGAATACACCTACAAACCAGCAGTTGAGTACACCTACAAATCAAGATTTCAACCAAGATTTGATTCCTGCTCTGGCCCTGATTTTCCTAAAGTCATTGTTGAGCAGATATTTTGAAATGCCATTATGAGACCCAGCAATATGACTCAGGAACCTAAGAGGAAACTGGCAATCCATTAGAAAGTGTGAGAGCCCAGAAATAATAAATGAGAAACTAAGGTGGGGGTGGAGGAAATGGAGGCAGAGAGAGGGAGACACTGATGATAAAACAAATGAGGAAAATGACTCTTAGAAACATATTCAATAAACACAAATCCTAGGAATTTATTGAAGTGCTCTCAAAGTGAAGTGACTAAAACAATCTAACTAGATGTGAATATAAATGTAAAATGATATACCAAAATGTCAACTAATCAGATACTCCCATAAAAGGTTGAAAGTGTAAGTAAAAACAGAATGAAACACATGGAGGATTTCCTTCCAGAAGCAAGAAGACACTAATTGAACTCTATTTTTAAGAAGGACACTAAAAAACAAAAACAAAAACAAAAACAAAAAAAGTTAAAAAACAGAAATACAAAGAAGCACAGTCCCATGTAGAATGCAGGGCAGGATGGTAGCAGTGGTATTATAATAAGAAAAAAAGGGGGTGGTTCCCGTGGCTCAACGAGTAGGGCACTGGCCCCATTTACTGGAGGTGGAGGGTTCAAACCCTGCCATTGCCCAAAAAACTGAAAAAAAAAAGAAAAAAAAGAAAAAAGGTGATACATAGTTTACCATTTGGTGGTTTTCCTTCTTTAATATTTAGCAAATCTGTTAATATAATAATCACTCACTATTGACAAGGTTTTAAAAAAACAAAGGCAGTAAAAACTGACAGCACAAATTTAGATATAAAAGATATAAATATTGGACCTCGACGTGATTTAACTGCCTCTAACCTTTTTTAAGGATACAGGGCCCAAAGGTGAAGGGTAAATAAGGGTAGTAGAGGAAGAAGGTAGGGTGATTAGCAATATGATGATATTTACTTTACACATAGACCCTATGGATGTATTTTTGTATAGGCTTATATAATCTTGTTACACTACAGATGAATTACAGTCTTTGTGAGCTGACATTTTGGGGGCCGTACACTGTCTTTGGACCAAATCTGCACACAGATGTGTTTTGTTTGTATAGTGTTAATTCTAACATTGTGTTAAAAATGTGAATTAATTAACAACATTTAAATATTTGTGGATTTCACCTAAAATTCAAGACATCCAACTTCTCTTAGAACTCAGTTGCCCATGGGACATACTGGAATATGGGCTGTGGGGCCCTGGGGCCCTTTTGCTGAGGGCTTTTGCTCAGGCTTTCTCTGGGTTTTCCCTGAAACGCTGCGGTGATGTTGGTGCTGCAGCAGGAGGCCTGGGTGGAGGAGCAGTGGGCTGATTCCACTTGGTCCTGGCACCTGGCATGAGCTTCCTCCACCCTGTGCAGGAGGCTCTCGAGGAAATTGTCATCAGTGGGCCTGAGCAGTTGGCTATGACCCCGGACAGTGTGACTCTGCAAGTAGATGGGGGCCTTTACTTGTGCGTCATGGGTCCTTACAAGGCAAGCTCCGGTGTGGACACTCTCACCCGGCCGGCTCAGATGGCCATGAGAGTAGAGCTTGGCAGACTCTCTGGACAAAGTCTGAGAGTTGGAGCTCCTGAACGCCAGCACAGGGGATGCCGTCAACCAGGCTGCTGGCCGCTGGGACATCCACTTCCCCCACTCTGTACTTACGCTGATGGAGGCACAGCAGTGGACACAGGCCACACTTCTAGAGTCTGAGGGGACGTGAGGGGGCTGCCAAAGCAGAAAAGGCAGCAGGAAAGGCCGGGGTAGATCTGGCCACGGCCAAAGCCGCTCCCATCCGGCCGCAGCCCTGACACATCACGGAGCTGCAGCCGCGTATCTGACAGGAGCTGTGCAGTGTGTCAGCGTGCTGTCCAGCCTGGCCGGGCTCCAGCACCGTCCTGCCCTCCCATCCCTGCAGTGTCCCAGTACAGTTGCTCAGGGCATGGGTGTATATGAGTGTTCACCAGAGCTGCTGTGCCCAGCCCAAAATACTTAATTTAAGATATCTTTTTTAAAAAGATAAACAAGGAAAGTGATAAGGAGATGACAGGGGAAGAAGAAAATAATTTTATTCCTTGACCCACATTTATTTTAATGAAAGATAGTAAGTTTTAGAAGGTTTGAATATTTGAAGTCCTACAAATAGGTTACAGAAATGACCTAGGCATTTCATGTAACAATCTGTTAGTATTTTGATAGATACGCTCTCTTCAGTAAGCATGACTGAGGCAGCTGATAATCTGAAACAAAGGAGAATAAACCAGTTTCTTTACTACCACATAAAGTGCATGCTGCCTTTCATTAGTTAGGAGGATATAGGCATTTTATTGATGAATTTTAGAACGATTCTGATACCTAACCCTGCTTTTAATGTCAGGTGGTAAACCATGTTGCAATAATGTGAAATGCTCTTCTGTTTCTTCAGTAATTAAAAGAAGCGATTCTCACTGTTGTGACATTGATTTGTACTTACTTAAATTGTAAATTGTTGTGTCTATGTATGTGTTACTCTTTCAGAATCCATCCTTAAAATCAAAAATTGATGGAGAAGAAAAGAGGGAAGGCAGTTCACAGGAATCAGAGGTTAGAAAGCTTTGCTGTGTGATTGCTTATGGGGCTGTGATTTGGTTAGCTTTATTTTATGTGTGGTTGTGATTCTGTTCACTAAGCATTATGATCCTTGATTAGTATTATAATAAATATAGAAAATTCTGAATCATTGTTCTGTGAAACGCTAGCATGTTCTTTACTTGGAACCTTATGAAAGACCACATCAGGGATAGCTTGGCTATGAGGATGTTAATAGTTTTGAGCAGGAGAGGCTGACGGTGGAAGGCGCCTTCAGTTCTCAGAGGAGCAGGGTAAGGATTTTGTAACACGGCTTTTCTCACTCGTCAGCCTTTCAGCCATTGTGGAGCCCAAGCTACTGTTCACTGCTTCCTCCTCCAGGGTTTTCATCTATCTTAGGGGCTGAGATAAGCAGCCATCTTTGGGCAGAGGCAGATGAGGAGGGAATGGCAGGAAAGGGACCTGTCTGATCACACCAGACTTTGATTCATATTGTCCTCCGGGAATCCGGAGTGAAAATGATCACTGTGGGCCTGGTCATGGCATGTGCTTTGTCTGGCAGAGAACATGGTGTGTGTTTGTGTGTGTGCCCTCTGTATGTGTCCAGGAAACCTTGGTTCCTTTTACCGTATCCTACTTTCTGTCTCAGACCTTACTTCTGATAATAAATACTTGGGTGTTCATAATTTCACTCTAAAGTTTGTGTGTTTTAACTTTTTCCCTTCTTGTTTAATTTACTTCCAGAGATGCGAAAGAGCAGAATCATTAGCAAAAATAAAATCAAAGGCCTTTTCCGTTGTCGTTCAGGTAAGTGTTTTTTTAATAAGGTGATTTGGAAATTGACTGGATCCCTTTAAAATTACAGTTTAATTAGTAATGTGCACAGATTAAAAAGTCAGCTGCTACTACAGAGTCACACAGTCCAACAGTCCCCTGCCAATTCCCACCCTCACCACATACTCTGGACCTCGAGGGGCAGCATCTCCACACAGGGGCTCATAGTTCCCACCCTCACCACATACTCTGGATCTCGAGGGGCAGCATCTTCAACTTTTCCTCTTAGCTATTTATTCTGGTTTTTACCTGGAATTTTCTTTAGTGTTTTCCAGCTTCAGTATTCCTGACCCTGGAAGGTTTTAGAGTTTTTGCTTTATCCATGAAGTTCTGAAATTTCATGCTAGTATGGTTTGGCATAGGTCTTTTTCATTCCTTGTTTTTGCCCTTTCAATGTGGCATCCTCTGGTTCTGAGGAACTTTTTTTTTTTTTTGGGGGGGGGACAATCTCACTTTGTCACCCTGGGTAGAGCGTCATGGTGTCACAGCTCACAGCAACCTCAAACTCTTGGGCATAAGCAATTCTCTTGCTTCAGCCTCCCAAGTAGTTGGGACTACAGGTGCCTGCCACAGTGCCCGGCTATTTTTTTTTTGGTTGCAGTTGTCATTGTTGTTTAGCAGGTCTGGGCCTGGCTCAGATCTGCCAGCCTCGGTGTATGTGGCCAGTGCCCTACTCACTGAGCTATTGGCGTTGCCCTGAGGAACTTCTTATTTTATTTCTTTGATGGTGTTCTTTGCTATATTTGAATCTCTTGTTTTCTATTTTCAGAGAGATTTCTAAAGCTTTATCTTCTGAACCATTTTGTTTAAATTTCTGACATTTTATCATTGCTAAGAATTTTCCTTATTCTCTGCATGGTGGTTTTTTGCTTGTTTTTTGAGACAGAGTCTTACTCTGTCACCCCGTTACTCTCCCACCCCTCAGGTAGAGTGCAGCGTGGTCATCCTAGCTCTCAACCTCAGACTTCTGGGCTCACGTGATCCTCTTGCCTCAGCCTTCCCAGTAGCTGAGACTATAGGCTCATGTCACCATGCCAGGCTAATTTTTCTATTTTTGTAGAGGCAGGATCTCACTTTGGCTCAGGCTGTCTTGAACTCTTAAGCTCAAGTGATCCTCCACCTTCGCCTGCCAGAGTGCTGGGATTACATGTGTGAGCCACTGTCCTTGGCTACTCTGAATGTTTTTTGTCTTTAAAAAAATGCATTTTTCTTTTTTTTTGTAGGGTGCAGTCTCTTTTTAAGCATTCTAACTACAGTTTTGACAGAACTTCTCATTTCCTCTGCGTTCTTCTTTCCCATGCCTAGAATCTTTTAAAAATATTTTTTCTTTCACTTTATTGGCTTTTTTTCAAATAACTGAAGATTCTCAGATGTCTGTTCATACTTAAGAGGGATCAAGATGAGCTATAGCTTTTTTAACTCCTACATTTCTTTCTCTCTTTTTTTTGTAGCTAGTCATTTTTGCCAGAGAGCAATCTTTCATTCTCTTTTCTGGGGGAGGAGAGTGGGAACTCAGCCCAGTTGCCAGTGTTTTGGGAGCCTGCGGGGAGAATCAGCCCAGACGCTCACCATTCCTTAGGCGTGTTTCACTCAACCTCCCTATTTTCATTTCTTTAAAAAAAAATTTTTTTTAAATATAATTTTGTTTTGTTTTTGAGACAGACTCACTCAGTCACCCTGGGGTTGAGTGCTATGGCATCACAGCTCACAGCAACCTCAAACTCTTGGGCTCTAGCGATCCCCCTTGCCTCAGCCTCCCACATAGCTGGGACTACGGGTACCTACCACAACACCTGGCTTCTGTTTTTAGTAAGAGGCCGCCTCTTCTTCCTCAGCTATACCAGTTCCCTTAAGCCTCCCGTTTTTCTATAGAAGGAGGCCAGTTGTCTAGCTTTGAGGCTTGGAAATGGGACACTTCCTCATAAAGATTTTCAAAACTTTTACCCATTTCTTTAGTCTCATTTCTGATGGCTCCAGTTTCTGATCCACTTGGACCAGCGTGCTTTATACTAACTCCTATGGTGCAGGCAATCAGCTGTCAGCCTGCTTCATTCTGTTAAGTCAGCTTTTGCTCACTTTTTCATTTTTATCCTCCAAAATTTTGTTGTTTTGTTAATAGTTGTGTTATTTTTTGTTATCTCTGTGTTTGTAGGTTGATGCATTTTGATTCCTTTTCTGTCATTTTAGTGGGGTTTCAGGAAAGAACACTGATAAATTCATGTGTTTGCCTAAACATAAATCCTATGTTTTTTCTGAATGTTTTCAATGCACCTGTGGACTGTACTATCATTTTCTACCTATAGAAATAATAGGTAATAAAAAAATGAAAAGTGACTCTTGATTAAGCATTATGTTATTAGACAATAGTAAATTGAGTCTAAAATAATTACTGAACCAAAAGCTCCAAGGAAAATAATTACACTAAATTTGTTTAACCAGAATTCTATCTATCTAGATATCTCTCTCTCTCTCTCTCTCTCTCTATATATATATGTTCATATATATATATATATATGTTCATATATATATATATATGTTAATATATATATATGTTCATATATATATATATCGATGCTGATTGATGTTTAATGTATTTCTTAAGAAATTATGAAATGATTTTTTTTTTTTAATTGTTTTGAGATAGTCTCACTGTGTCACCCTGGGTAGAGTGGCTGTGGCATCACAGCTCACAGCAATCTTGAACTCTAGGGCTTAAGCAATTTTCTTGCCTCAGCCTCCTGAGTAGCTGGGACTACAGGCACCTGCCACAATGCCCAGCTATTTTTCTGTTATTGTTGTCACTGTTGTTTAGCAGGCCCTGGCCGGGCTTGAACCCGCCAGCCCCGGTGCATGTGGCCAGCACCCTAGTCACTGAGCTAGGTGAGCCGAGCCTGTAATGATTTAAGTCGTTAAATAATTATGCCCCCTGTAAGTTGTTATATATGTATGTTACATGGCTGTGATTTTTTACATTGTATTGCAGTACAGTTGACATACAGTATAGTTGGCCTCTGAATCTGTGGTTCAATTATGGATTGAAAATATTTGGGAAAAAACTGTACGGAATATGTGTCAGCACTTTTTTCTTGTCATTATTCCCTGAACAATGCAAGATAACAACTATTTACATAGCTTTTCTGTTGTCAGAGGTATTATGAGTAATCTGGAGATAATTTAAAGTATATAGGAAGGAGTGGATAGGTTCTAGGCCAGTAAAACGTCTTGTATCAGGAACTGGCATCTGTGGATTTTGGTACTGTGGGAGATGCTGAAATCATCCCCTATAATATGGAGGGATGACTACGTGGTTGCTTTTTAAGAACTGTTAATACCTATATGGGATATATAGCATTGACTTAAAACTGTTGGCTTCAGCAAATAAGGGAATTCTCTGACTAATGTAATAACACAGAACCCGTTAGGAGGGGCCCTCCACTTCCCATCTCTGCTGTTTTTACCGTCTTCAAGCGTCACTCGTGACAGCTCCAGCCTTGCGTGCTCCCAGCTTTAGGTTCAATGGCAGGAAGTAATTTTTCCTCTCCAATAGTTAAAATAGTTGTAAAATAGCATTCCATTAGTTATGCTACAGATCACATACCCACCCACAAATCATGGTAGAACAAATCCAGAGCCATGGGAATATGGAACTCGTTTTTGCCAGATTTGGGCCACATGGCCATCCTTGGAGTCAGCCATGAATGAAGTAGTTCCCTCAAAACACGTGGTGCCTAAAGGAAATAGTTATTATTAGAAAGGAGGAATGGTTATGAGGAATAGGATTTGTCTTTATGCTTTCATTTCTCAACCATGCCACATAGTAAAACAACTTCATTTTAATGTGATGTGAGTGGATGGTGATGATAGCTGCTGGAAACTTACCATGTTATAAAGATAAAAGACTGTTTACATGGCACAAGTGATTATAGTAAGCCAGCCAAGGAAGTCATACTTAAAGACAAATATTTCTGTAAAGTCATCCTTATTTTTGTCTTTTTTTTTTTTTTTTTAACTAATCAATTGTGTTCATTTTGTAATTTATTGTGGTTATTTGGATTTCTAATTCTGAAGGCATCCAAATCCAGACGGCATCGTCAAGTCAAACTTGACTCTTCTGACTCTGATTCTGCGTCTGGTCAAGGACAAACGAAAGCACCTGGGAAAAAAAGGAGCAAGGAGACACTGAAACCAGCAGCGAAGAAGAAGCCTTCCAGGAACAGAGGTGATTTCTCTCTTTTTATTGTTTAGGATTCATTGAGGATACAAAGAATTAGGTTGCACTGATTGCATTTGTTAGGTGAAGTCCCTCTTACAATTGTGTCCCCAATGATAAGATTCTACAAGGAGAATGGGTCTTATGTACATACAACTTCCTCCTACCTTTATTTCTTTATTAAGAAAGATTTAAATATTTGAGAATATTCATGAGATTTAAAGTTAAAAATAAATTCTCTTCTATTCTTGAAATCTTATTGCTAAAAGGGAACCTGGAAATCATATTAATTATATAATTTCATAGACGATGAAAGGCCCATTCAAATCCAAAGTGATATATGATAGCTGGATAATTATGGAAACAGTCTACCATTATCCACTGCATACCTCATTGATAATTGTTATGTGTGAATCAAACTTTTGTGGAGAATAAGATATGACAAGTAAGGCAGTCTATAAACCACGTTTCCCGTTAGCTTTTGACATACGTGTAAAGACAATTTTGTGGAGAAAGAATAGTCTTCAACAAATGGTGCTGATGTAGTTTCACACCTGTATCCAAAAGGTTTTGTATATCAAACCTTATATATACAAAATAATTCAAAATAGACCATAGTCATAAATATAAAACCTAAAATTACAAGCTTACGGAAGAAAACATAGGAGAAAAAAATGTTTCTATTCTTGGGTTGGGAAATTTTTTTTTTTTTTTTTTTTTTTTTTTTTGAGACAGAGTCTCACTTTGTCACCCTCAGTAGAGTGCCGTGGCATCTTAGCTCACAGCAGCCTCAACTCTTGGGTTCAAATGATCCTCTTGCGTCAGCCTCCCAAGCAGCTGGGACTATAGGTGCCCGCCACAACACCCAGCTATTAGAGATGGGATCTCGCTCTGGCTCAGGCTGGTCTCAAACCTGTGAGCTCAGGCAGTCCACCCGCCTTGGTCTCCCAAGTGCTGGGATTACAGGCATGGGCCACCACACCTGGCTGGCAACTTTTTTTTATATATGATGCAGAAGAACACAAGCCATTAAACAAAAAATTGATAATTGGGATTCCTCGAAATTTCAATTTTTGTCTTTGTAAGACACTGTTAAGAAAATGAAAAGATAAACCCCAGACTGGGAGAAAAATTTTGTGAACTATAATCCTGATGAAAGTCTTGTATCCAGTCTTGGATCTTTAATCCAAGTCTTGTGTTAATCTTAAAATTAATAAATAACCCAACCAGTGAAAAAAAGATAAAACATTTCATTTCATGCTCAGGATCTGTAGTTGTTAGAGAAATCAAAATTAGAACCACAGTGACATTCCACTATAGCCTGAATAGCTTCAAAAACAGGAAAGGCCCCTACAAAACAAAAAAAACTGCAGTAATAAAAGCCGATGAGGATTTGGAACAAGTGGAATCTTCATGCATTTCTGATGGTAATCCAGAAAGGTAGTCACTTTGGAAAACTGGCAGTTCAGTACATAATGTGTGTATACATATATATATATATATATATATATATGTATGTATGTGTGTATATATATATATATATATATATATATCTCCTTGCTGTTTGACCCACAGAAGTGCTGTTCCTTGATAATTACCCACGAGAAGTGAATGCTTATTTTCACATAAAAATTTGTATGAAAAAATATTCATAATTGCAAAAACTGCAGTCTAAATATTCTTCAGCTGGTGACTGGTTTAACTGTAATACCCACACAATGGAATACTACTCAGCAATAAAGAAACAACTGATACACGTAAAACCTGGGTGAATCTCACATTCATTGTGCTTTGTGAAAGCAGCAGATACAAAAGGCTGCATAGTATATGATTCTGTTTATATGATACTCTGGAAAAGGCCAGTCTGTAGGGGCAGAAAACAGACCAGTGATTGCTGGGGTCGGAGGGCAGGGGAAGGTGTTGACTGCAGAGATCCACAAGGCAGATTTTGGGATTGATGGAAATACTCTGTAGTTTGACTGCATAACCGTGCATTTGTCAAAGCTTCTAAATCTGTTTACATTAAAAATGGTGCATTTGCCTGGTGCTGTGGCTTGTACCTGTACTCCTGGCAACATAGTGAGACGTTGGTTTCTAAAAATTACAAAAAAAGGAAATAAAATAGTTGAGAGTTGGTGGTACATGCCTGTAGCCCCAGTTCCTGCGGCCTTCTGATTTCCAGATTGTTCTTTAAGCACCAGTAGAGGCAAGAAAAGCTTCCTTTTTTCCTGCTGTATCCCTTTTAATAAAAGGATTTGTTCTGTGAAGTTTGGATTTGGTTGAGAGGGTGCACTTTGGGATCTGGAGGGCCACATGTGGGTTCCCCACCCCTCAATCTGACCAACAGCCAAACCAAAACAAAACCAGAGGACATGAGGAAAAGATTGGTTTGGTTATATTAAAAATTTAATTTCTGGCACATTAAAATGCTTTGTTCTAAATTAACCAAAGATACTTAACATTTAGAAATCCACACAACAACTTTTTATTAATAACTTTCCTATAGGTGTGGCGAGGAGAGTCACTGGTCAAACTGCTTTCTTAAACACCCGAAAAACAGATTTTTATATGTGGGTGAGGAACAAAGGAGGAACAAGAGCAAGATAGGAAGGAAATTAGATGAAGTTTTAAAAAAAATCTCTAACGCGTCACAGTATATTTTATGAAATACCACTTCCTTCATCAGCTGTATCTTACGACATAATGTAGTTAACTGAAATCAGTTGTTTTGTGAACTCTGAAATTAACTTAAGGACAGTCTCCATGGCACACCTGAGATTTGTTACTGAAATGCCCAGGTGTCGGGGAAGATTTAACTCATGAGACAGTATAAGAAAATACAGTTAATTTGGATCGTCCTTCATAGCTTGGCTATTCCAGCTGGCTGGCTTTGTAGCTCATAGGGATTGTAAATACTCTGAAACAGAAGTAATTACCTAAATAATAAAGACCTAAGTGCTTACTGCATAGCTTCTCTTTAATCAAAAGTTCATTTCCTTACAGTGGAAAGAGTATTTTTGATCTCATAGTTTTTTTTCAAAAAGAGGAGCCTGTATTCCATAAAAGATGAAACATCTTGCAAAATCATTTGTAGCACAGATGATACTGTTAAGAGTTCTAATTTTAGAAGAGATCTTAAAGGAAGAAGGCCATCATCCAATAGAAAAATGGGCTGAGCACACAGACAGGCAATCACAAAATGCAAACAGTCAATGCGTATATGAAAAGAGATGTAATTTCACTAACAATGAAAGAATTATAAATCAGTTCTCACCTTCCACCACGGGAGGAGGCAGTGACAAGAGGTCCACCAGGAAGACAAGATGTCGCACCTCCACATGGGACTTGCAGCCTCAGAATCCTGAGAAATGAGTTTTTCTTTGTAAGTTAAAAAAATGCATAAATTAAAACATTTGATTTTGATATCACTTACTAGATCAGCAAAGATTAAGGATAACCCATTGATAGTAAAAATGTAAAAATAAAACCTCTAAATTTAAGTGGAAGAGTAAATTGGCACATCCTTTTCAGATAGCAACTTGGAATGTGTCAAAATTTTTAATGTGCATGTTTTTAACTTAGCAATTGCTAGGAATTTATCCTATACAAATAACACATACACAAGCATATTATAGGATTATTTGAATTGGCAAAGACCATAATCAACCCAATTGTATAATGTTAAAAAATTGAGTAGGAAAAATTGTAACTACATGTAAAGGTAGTATTCCTGCAAAAAGTTGGAGAAAGCTCTGTCTATATTAATATGAAAATATATATCCAAACTATCAATACTTTGCTTAGTGAAAAAGGCTTTTGGAAGAGGAATATGATCCCATTTTATTAATAAGTAAATGTATACATACGTAAACCCACTGAAGGAGTCTGTACCTATATTAAGTGTTAGCAGTGGTTAATTCTCAGAGATGGGGCCGGGCGTGGTGGCTCACACCTGTAGTCCCAGCGCTGTGGGAGGCCGAGGCGGGAGGATTGCCTGAGCTCAGAGGTTGGAGACCAGTATGACCAGCAGTGAGCCAGAGTAAGACCCCGTCTCTACTAACATAAAAAACAGCAGGACAGAGCATCGCCAGAGGAAGAAGAAAAAAAGAGTACTTCAAATGAAGAAGAATGAACAAGCAAGCTGAAATTAAAAATAAAAAAAATTTTTAAAAAATTCTCAGGGATGGGATAATGAATAACTGTCAAGTCTGTAACTTTCTGTAATGTTTGGACTTTATATGATAACTATGTGCCACTTTAGCAATCAAAAAAATCCATCGACTTTTTGCAAAAATAAGATAAATATAATAATTCCATAGACTTAAGACAGAGGCTAGAGCATAAACAATGTGTTGAGGAGTTAACTGTTAATGCTGGAAAACTACACTGAGGATTGTATTGTGACCAGGCCTGAATGTGGAATGAATAAGTTTAGACTTAAGTTGGTAGGCAGAGGAGAGTTATCTAAAACTTTTTGGGCAAGTGGCATGACCAGAGTTTTCCTTGGAGAAAATCAATCTGAGTGTATTGTGGGTAGATGGGAACAGACTGAGAACAGGAACACGAAGTGAAAGGCTGTTACAGTAGTTGAGGTGAAGGAGTGACGCGTGTCTGGCCAGGTGTTTACAGGCTAACGGGAGCCCGAGTAGGGAGGCTGAGGGAGAGGGGTGAGGCAAGAGCGCTTAGTGTCTAAGCAGTGGGGAGGATATTGGTGTCTTTAATGTTGGAGAAATACGATGACACGATAAGGACTTCATTTGGGGGGATGTGTCCAGTCTGCCTTTCCAAACTCAGTGCTCGTTCCTATTAACAGTCTGGCTCATAAACAGGTGGTCAGTGGATGGGTTGAATTTACTGAATTTTGTATTCTTCAAACTCAGTTAAATTACCATTCCTTGGATATGACAAGCATGTTGCTAGAAGGACGTCAGTAGTGGTTACGATGTGGCAGTGCAGATGATGGTAGCTACTGTTCATCTAACACTTAGCTGCTGAGCTTTCCCTCAGTGTCCAAGGTTGCCTAGCTAGTAACTAGCAGCACTAAGACTTAAGTGAGAGGACCCGAGTCTGCCACGCGGTAGTGCTACCTGTCAGGTCATTATAGATGTTTGTCTGGAGCTAATTAGATACACTTAGTAAGTTTATTCTTAGTTGCATTCTAGCTGTGTATCTAGCAATCATTTGTTTTGATAGTAAGTAGTGGTATTGCTGATAATTGCACCCCTTACATTCAGCTTTCACGTATAAAACTAGCTACCTGACACTCTCGGGGGATTAGCTTTGTGGCTAATGATTAAAAGTTCACAACATACCTTTAAAAACTTACTCTGCTTGATATCTTTGTAAAATGTACTATATTCCTTTTATTAATGCCCCCCCCTTTTTTTTTATAAGACAGAGTCTTGCTTAGTTGCCCAGGCTGGAGTGTAGTGGCACAATCACAGCTCACTGCAACCTCAAACTTCTGGGCCCAGGTTATCTTCTTGAGTAGCTGGGATTAGAGCCATGAACCATCATACTTGGCTAATTTTGAACTTTTTTGTAGAGGCAGAATCTTGCTGTGTTGCCCAGGCTGTTCGCAAACTCCTGGCCTCGAGTGAGCCACCTCTGTCTCCCAAGCGCTTGGATTACAGACACGAGCTATCATGCCTGGACCATTTATCATTTTCATAATCAGAAACATAATTAAGATAAAATAGATTTTATGCTTTATCACTTTCTGGAACATTATTCTGAACATAATTTAGTTTTCTGATGACTCAGGGTTGTCGTCATGAGCATATTATTTTACTGGGTTTTATAATAAAATGATCCCATCAAGAAATAGCTTGGGTGTGGGGGCAGTTGGTCTTTATGCTGAGCACTCCTGCCCTGTGGTGTCCGGTGTCTAAACGGGGTTTCTGTCCTGTTTACCGTGTGGGTGTCTGTCAACGGGGTTTCTGTGCTGTTTACCGTGTGGGTGTCTGTTAACGGGGTTTCTGTCCTGTTTACTGTGTGGGTGTCTGTTCCCAGTGTGCAGGCGTGTAGCAATTTCACTCACTCATTTGCTGTTTCTAAACTGCAATGGTCCAGGAAACTGGTTGACCACTTCAGTCTTGTGTATAATAAACGTAATTAGGTTCTGAATAAAGGCCTGACAAGTGTACCTGTAACTAAATTTCATGAATTTTATTTAATAAGCATCCTGAAGTTTTCTGGGTTTTCTTCATGGTTCCTGGCTGCATTGTAGGTGGATGAAACATTGTATCTATTCTTTTAGAGAATATCAATTCATTTAATATAGAAAGAGATGTATAAAATAGAGGGCTGGAGGTGGTAGCTCAACCCTGTAATCCCAGAGGTCTGGGAGGCCCAGGCAAGAGGATAGCTTGAGTCCAGGAGTTTGAGGCTGCAGTGAACTGTGATTGTGCCACAGCCTTCCAGCCTGGGAGATGGAGCAAAACCCCATCTCTTAAAAAGAAAAAGTAAATTGTGATGTTATTAGAGGAAGCTTTGTTTTTCAGGCATCAGTTTTTAACTCAGAAATCCTTGCCTTGACATTCCTGCTTAGATCCTGTTAAGTTGTAAATAAGGACTTTTAAAAATGATTAGTATTGATAATAATTCTGAGCAGATGATACTGATTCTAATTTTTTTAAACAACCAAAAAGTTTATAGGTTCACTGTCTAAAAAATAACATATGATTATTTAGCTATGGAGAAAATTTTCCTAAAACATTATCATTTTAAAGATTATGTAAGAAATCATTTAACATAATATTTAGGAGTTGCAAGTAAAAGTAAAATAATTTCAGTTATTTTGTGGGAAATTGGTATTATTTTATTCAGGTTGAATTGTATTTAAAATGAAAGTGCACAGCTGGTTTACTCAGCTCAATCTTAGAACACTCTGTTCATTCCATAAAATCTGTGCCCAGTTACGATCCCAGCACACACACATTCAGAACAGAAAGTTTAATTCAACTTTCGTTTATCTTCTTCTCCCTTCCTGTGTTGACAGGTACTTATCACCGTGACATGTCTGCTATGTGAAATATCGTGATATAAAATAGTTGAACTTATATTTAGTAAATATTTATTTGAGACCCCGTTATATGCCAGGCACTTTATATGCCACGGTGCTGGGGATACGTCCTGTAAATAAACCAGTATCGCACGGGTAGTGCTACCCTCTAAGTTGGAAGAGGCATCTTTCTCTTCTGTTTGTTTGTGTTGTATCTGTTAACAAATACAGATTAACATACAGTAATCACGTGATGAAAGTGTTGTGGTGACTAAGCCTGGGGGTTGCTTTTGGGAGGCAGAATGGCACCCACTGTGACGCTGGTTATCTGGGAAGTTGAATTAGAATATTTCTTCAAGTAACAGAAGGTGATGTAGAAAACTTCTCGGGTTTTTGAAAATGGAAAGTCAGTAGCAAATTATGGCTAGAGAAGGATGCCTCTTTGAGCATATGTGGTAAGAAAAATGTGTCTGCCTTCAGACACAAGGTTTTAAACTTAAAAATCACATTTGTGATTGATTTGATAAAGTTGAAGTAGCACACATGATTATTCTCTGATGTCTGCAGATATAACTCCTGTTTTGATTGAATAAGGCATTTGTCTAATTTTGTTTTTTCCCAAACTGTTTTGAAAGCATAGATAAAAATATATTAATACTTTTAAAAGATGTATTCTAGACTATTTCTGTTCTTCATTACAATTTCAGTTTAAACATCAAAATTTTTTTATGTTGTTGTAACACATTATTTGTATAAAAAGTTTTGTCAGAGATTAATATTCTTTATTTTCACATAAAGTCATTTTCTATTTCCAGGTAATGCACACAATGTAAATAAGGAAGATAAATCTTTAAGACCGAGTATGCCCGTAATTACAGAAGAAGAAGAGAACGGAAGTTTTAGTGAAACAGGTACTGATGAAATTTTCTCTAACTGGTAAAGAAAACTTACGCCCTTAGGGTGTGAAGGCTGAGAAGGGACAAAGAGCTTGACCCTGGGCCTTGTGATCTCCTGATCCCAGAATCTCTGGCTCCCTGGACAACTTCAGTATCCATTGAATCGTTAATCATGACACTTCAAGTCAGTGATGTGAGGCACAGTGACATGTGCTATATTCCTGGCTTGATTCATTTGAACCCAGGAGTTCAAGACCAGTCTGGGCAATAGACATACAGTGAAACCTTCCTCTCAAAAACAAACAAACCAGGGATAAAACAGTGAATAACTGTACGTGGATCCCATTAGGAATTCCATCCATTAAATGTTTTGCTTTGGTGCCGTGACTTGATCCTTCCATCTTTTTGAAGACAGCCCTACAGGCTCACCCTGCTCTCGGCTGGACAGTCCTGCGGCCGCTGCACTCTTCTGCTGCTGCTCAGTGCCAGGGGTCTGGCTCCTTCCTTTCTTCTCTTCTTAATTTTTTCTTGTCTTTTTTATTTTTCCTGCTCTTCCTCTTGTGATTTTCACTGGCAGGGAATGTGTCTTTCTTTTTTTTTTTTTTTTATTGAGACAGAGTCTCAAGCTGTTACCCTGGGTAGAGTGCTGTGGCATCACAGCTCACAGCAACCTCAAACTCTTGGGCTCAACCGATTCTCTTGCCTCAGCTTCCCTAGTAGCTAGGACTATAGGCGCTTGCCACAATGCCCAGCTGTTTTTTGGTTGCAGTTGTTATTGTTGTTTGGCAGGCCCTGGCTGGTTCGAACCTGCCAACTTTGGGGTACGTGCCTGGTGCCTTAGCCACTTAGCTACAGGTGCCACGCCAGGAAATGTGTCTTTCTGTCACAGCTTTTATTACTTTCATGTCTTTGTACTTCCTATCAACTTTCTTTGTTCTTAATGATTGGTGACCTTTAGGTCCATAGCTGTTTCTGGACAGACACTTCCCTGAGACGGGTTATGGCGTCTGATGTGAGGGCCAGAAAGGCGTATGTTTCTTGTGGTTGGAGTTTCCTTTTCAGATGGAACAGAAATGAAATGGAAATTGTAGTCGCTGCATCTCTGTAGGTGCCTTTCAGATCTGGCACCCTGGATCTGTGCTTATTCAGGGGAGGGCACGCTCACATGAGACCGTGGCAGAGAAACTCAGAAGTAGGACTTATGATGACTGAGGTCAACTGTCTTAATAGGCTGATCTCTCAGTAAGATTGTGAGTGTGCTGTCTAAATGGAGGTGGTGAGTTTTAAACTGTGTGTCAGGTTTAGTGTATAGTTTTAAATGTATGTTAAGTTACAAGGAGTCCATAAAGTGTGTGCACAACTTAAAATACGTAGTTTTACACTGTAAATTGCACACAAACTTTATGGACACCCTGTATTTATTATCATATAAGTGTGAGTTGTATTTTTTTTAGATCTGACTAACTTCTTAACTTTGTTTTTAGAGTTCACTGTACCCAAGAGGAAAAGAAAACACTGAACGAAGAGCCTGGTGTAGAGAGTTTAATCTTGAGCTTTCTGTCAGAAGATTTGTGACTGGAGTATTGAACATAAAGACTGTCAGTATTAAAAATTATTCTACGGGGAAACTGTATGTTATTTCTTGGAAATGTGAATACCCTAACAGTGTTCTAGAATGATAGTATAAAAAGTTAGAGTAATTATTTACTCTGAATTTTAATTTTAACATTTTCTTTTATGAAATATGCATAAATGGAGATAAAATGTGTATTTTGTATGTAATAGAAATAATTCTGTTAATTGTAGATTATTGTTTTTATAACTTTGAGATCTCTTTTTTTTTGTTGTTATTGTTGTTTCAGTTTGGCTGGGGCCCGGTTTGAACCCTCCACCCTTGGTATATAGGGCTGGTGCCCTACTCACTGAGCCACAGGCGCCTACTTTGTATATATAATCTGGTAATGGATTTGTATATGATGTATATTTACTATTTTATATGTTGCATGGTTAAGTGTAATAAACTTTTTGTCTATGTGCTTTATTTTTAAATATATGAAACATATAGCTATAATAAATGTCAGCAGTTCTCAACCTGTTCGTCGCGACCCCCTTTTAACAGTGAAAATACATTGCGGCATTAGGAAGGTTGAGAACCACTGATGTATGTGATAACTTAAGTTCACAACGCATTTTCTACCTCTGTAATTAATTAAATACTCTTTAGGGCTTGTTCGAAAGCTTCTGTTGGTCTCACTATGTGTGTATATACGTTGAAGTTTGTACATAGACATACGTATTTGTCCCCTATTTATATATGACATTGGTCAATAAGTTATTTAAGAATAATAAATACTAATTCTTCCTAATATAACCTTTAAGAATAGTAATTTAAATTTCAGAATGTGCTTCTGGTACACAATAGTTTATAGTCACAGGAAAAGAAATTCCAGAGCTTCATGACTGTGCCTCTCTGTTAATTTAAATGGAGATTGCTTGTTCCGTATTGTTTGAATTACTGCCCAAAGCAGACCATATCCCAGCAATGTGATTGGCTCAGCCTGTCTTACTGTTGATTATTACTCTGTGTTGTTTTCCATCATTGTATTTTTCAGGGATTTAAAGGTTGGGTTGAAGATTAGAATTCAAATCTGCAAATATCCTGCAAGTGAAAATGTGTACTTAACCTATCTATATAAAATCTTTTAAAATCAAAATACTAACACTGACCCAAATAAAGTTTTCACCTATTAGAATTATGCTATCAGGTTAGCTACTAAAAGTAATTATTTCCTTTGACCAAAATCAGATGTTTCTGGTAACAGATGAGGTCATTTTCATAATGTGGACATTGGGCAGAATTTCTGGGACTCAGATGTTTTTGGGGTAGGGCTCCCTGAGGTGGAGTTCCATCGTTGTCCACGTGTATCACAGACTGTTTGCTGATCACTGATGTTTACAAACGTTGTGCAGCTAACACAAGGAGTTACTCTCTATTTTTCCACAACTGCACTTAAAAATCAGTAGCTTTCACTTGCACTTCAGGAGGGTTAGTGCCTTGCCCCCATTCACAAAGGTGGTGTGTGACACTTCTGGTAGCTACAAAGCCTGGGCTCAGGCCTGTAAATCCCAGTGTCTCTTCATATAAGCCAGAAAGGAGAATTCAGAGGGATGCTTTGTAAGCAGTAAAACCCCACTTTCAAATGCTTAAACAAGGAGGAAAGTATATTTTAAAAGCAGACGAGCCCCAGTGCAAGGTGGCTCCAGCTTGTATAGGACATCAGTTCTTTGGTGATTTTGTACACCTGGGTTTGGATTTTTAGGAAAAGCTTTATACCATTATAGGGCGCTGACTGCCAGCCAGGCTTCTAGGTGATCCCCGAGCCAGTCCTGCAGGCAGGTCTGAGGACCGCACGCCCAGGCCTGCTCTTTTCCCTTTCTCCTGCACACAGGCCCATTTCATTGTCACTATTTCCCAACATTGAATTTCATTTTCAACTTTTCATTGTCACTGTTCCCACTGTTGCATTGAGTTTTGTTTCTAGATTTTGGTTCACTGTGTTGATATTTCTGTTTGACAAATCTACACATGCATTTGCTGGGTCAGACCGTATGTGTACATAAGATTGTGTTAAATTGCCAGATCGGGTTCCAGAAAGATTGCCAGTTTACATTCCCACAAACAGTATTTGTGGTTGACTCCAGATCCCCATTATCAACCTTCGTAATTGTGGTTAATTGAAGAACAGTGTGAATCTTAGTAGAAATACAGATAAAAATAAAATTGTGTTAAGCAGACGTGAGTTCTTTATACGGTGCATCTGACGAGTGCAGTGGTTAAGCTGTAGTGAGTTTGTCATGAGTTTATTTTAAAGATCGGGTATGAATCACTGAAGTTTGCTATAAATATGAAATTGAAGCTTATTAAACAGATTTCAAATGGAAAATATTTGTGTTTAACAGTGGGTTTTCAAAATTAAAATGTGATGCCCAAGGCTGGGTGTGATGGCTCACGCCGATAATCCTAGCACTCTGGGAGGCCAAGGCAGATGGATTGCTTATGCTCAGGAGTTTGAGACCAGCCTGAGCAAAAGGGAGACACCTGTCTTTACTAAAAAATAGAAAAATTAGTTGGGTGTGGTGGCACATGCCTGTAGTCCCAGCTACCTGGGAGGCTGAGGGAAGAGGATCCCTTGAGCCCACGAGTTTGAGGTTGTTATGAGCTGGTCTGACACTCTGGGGCAATAGAGTGAGATGTTGCCTACAAAAAAAAAAAGAATGTCAAAATACTAGCTGCCAATTAAATTAAGCTATTTGTTTTACTAACTTGATTATAACAAAGTAAGTGCACCAAATCATAAATACATGATACTTGATATTTATCAAGTTAACATTTTGTTGAGGAAGAGGGGTTGTGGATGTGAACAAGCAAGCAGTATTTTAAAACCATACCACTTTCAGAATTCCAAATATGTGCAAAGTATTGTTCAGAGTTTGGATAATACCAGCTTTACTTGGAATATCTAAAAAACCTGTGAATAAGGCCCAGCTTAGTGGCTCACACCCATATTCCCAGCACTCTGGGAGGCCAAGGCAAGTGGTTTGCTTCAGCTCACCAGCCTGAGTAAGAGTGAGACCTCTGTCTGTACTAAAACTAGAAAAACTAGCCAGGTGGTGTGGTGGGCTTCTGTGGTCCCAGCTACTTTGAAGGCTGAGGCAAGAGGACTGCTTGAGCCCAAGAGTTTGAGGTTGCTGTGCACTCTACCCAGAGTGATGGAATGAGATTATGTCTCAGAAAAAAATAAATAAAAATAAAACCCCAAAATACATGAATAGGCTGGGCAGAATGACTCACAACTCTAATTCTAACGCTCTTGAGAGGTCAAGCCAGGAGGATTTCTTGAGCCAGGAGTTCGAGACCAACCTGAGCAAAAGCAAGACCCTCTCTACAAGAAATGGAAAAATTAGCTAGGTGTGGTGAGGGGCGTCTATTGTCCTGACTGCTCAGGAGGCTAAGGCAGGGGGATTGCTTGAGCCTAGGAGTTCAAGATGACCTGTGATGATGCTGTAACATTCCAGCCTGGACAATAGGAGGAGACCCTGCCTCAAAAGCAGAAACAAAAAAAAATGTGAATAAAAGTGAAATCATGAAAAAAATGCAGCTTGTATGGATTCTTAATTAGGGGAATAAAGTAAAATATCCTAATTTATTTTTTTATTTTTTGCAGTTTTTGGCTGAGGCTGGGTCTGAACTCGCTACCTCCGACATATGGGGCCGGCGCCCTACCCCTTTGAGCCACAGGCGCCATTCCTTAATTTATTTTCTTCAGAAGAAAACTGTTCTGGGCATGTATAGTTCTCTATGAGAAATAATAGCACTCTGTCTTTGTTTTCTTTCAGCAGTTCTCAACCTGTGGGTGTGGGACTCCTTTGTAACAATGAAAATACATCCTGCATATCAGATATTTACATTACAATTCATAACAGTAGCAAAATTACAGTTATGAAGTAGCAACGAAAATAACTTTATGGTTGGGGGTCACCACAACATGAGGAACTGTATTAAAGGGTCATGGCATTAGGAAGGTTGAGAACCACTGGTTAAACTATTATGGGTTTATGTTGTAAGCAAACCTAAGATCCCATCTGAATTTATGACCCCTTTTTCTTAATGCCTCTAAAGTTTCCCTCACTGAAGTAGATATATTCAATATTCAATGATGGGAAACATGATTAGTGTCTCTATTTTTTTTTTTTTTTGAGACAGTTTCTCACTTTGTACTCTGGGTAAAGTACTGTGGTGTCATAGCTCAGCAGCATCAAACTCCTGGGCTCAAAGGATCCTCTTGCCTCAGCCTCTGAGTAGCTGAAACTATAGGCATGCCAAACCATAGCCAGGTTTACCTCTATTTTTTAAGTAGAGATGGGTGTCTCCTTTTTGCTCAGGCTGGTCTTAAACTCCTGAGATCAAGCAAGGCCACCTTGGCCTTCCAGAGTACTAGGATCACAGGCCTGAGCCACAATGCTGGCCCATGTTCAGTCTCTTAAACATCCAGTTGAATTGCTTGTTTCCTAGACAGACAGTGTTGTTCCATTTGTAAGCCAAAGAAAGGACAATGAACCAACTTTTGAGCAAAGACTTCTTTTTATACAGTGATTTTTCAGGATAGTGATAATTAAGAACTTTATCTAAATGGTATAGAACTGTTTAACTGACTTGTCCAAATGTATTAACTGCTTTGTGCTTTGACAAGTAAAGATATGAATGCTAAACTTCAAAGTAATGACAGCTAGAAAGCAAGTTTGTAAAAAGTATTTGGATACCAAGGAAACCTAAGTAATCATGTGGTGAGTTTTGAGGCGATTTTCTTAAGCCATAATGTTACTAATTGAAAGTTTACGGCCGGGTGCGGTGGCTCACAACTGCGATCCTAGTGCTTTGAGAGGCCGAGACAGGTGGATCACTTGAGCTCAGGAGTTTGAGACCAGCCTGAGAAAGAGTGAGACCCCATCTCTACTACTTGGGTGTTGTGGTGGGTGCCTGTAGTCCCAGCTTCTCTGGAGGCTGAGGTTGGAGGAAGGCTTAAACCCAAGAGTTTGGTTACTGTGAGCTGTGACACCAGAGCACTCTACCTGGGGTGACAGAGTAAGACTGTCTAAAAAAAAAAAAAAGAAAAGAAAAAAAGTTAGATGTTTACACACAGATCCTCAGATTGTTAGGAGACCAAATTCTCATAGCTCAACTGACAATTTAAGGAGACCCCCCGGCTTCCTTTCTCCAAGTTGGATTAACTACAATATGTAGTCTCTTCTCAATAAACTATTTTGATTATGACAAAAAGATTCACAGATAGGGTGAGATAAAATATCTTTGAAGTATCTTTAAAAATGAACCTTATGGGCAGAAAATTACTTTGATTTTGATGTAAGGAGCCTAGGAAATTAAGCATAGTTACTAAGGGCTTCCTAACTTGCCCTTGATTTTCAAGTTAGTTAGAAATGCTTGCTCTTTAAATGACATTGAGAGAACTCCGTGGGTGCTCAAATTTCACACTTTCATGTATCTTTTGAACAACCCTGTAGTAACTTTCATTGCACATCTCACTTCCTATATTAAAGCAAATGTCAAAGCCTAGATTTCAGGTTGTATAATTCCTTTCATGTGATATTTTTATGCCTGAATTATTTGTTTTAGTGTGCTGTATATTTCAGCGCTGTATTTTCTTTTTAATGACAAGGTTGGACAGGCTCCTGTGTCTTTGTGTCTTAGGAACAAAGACACATTGTCTTAAATGTTGGAGGAGTGTTGTCAGGACACAAAGGTGAGTAAAGGGACGGCCTCGTCAGAGGCAAATCTTGGAGAGCCGGGAAAATGGCTCTTCCTCCTGCAGTGAGCACCCGCTGCTCAGATGACCGTGGGCGACGTGGGTGTCTGCTGCTGAGTGCTCTGAGATGTGCAGCCTCTTCTCGGCCTGTTCCACGGCTGCTGTCTGCCCACTTCTCCCTCTGCTGCTTCTGCTGCTGTTACTGTGCCGGAAGGAGGATTGCTTCTATTCCTTATAATCCAAAACAGAGCTTCCTGATTGGGCAGAGGTTATTCAATGGGGGCATTCTGGCTACCAGGCTCCCTTATGTCCAAGTAGAAGGATAGCGTCCCTTAACGAGGGCAGAGATCTCTGGTACAATCAATTTTGGGTGGCACAGAGGGTCCCATAACCACAGGGCATGGTAAATAACATGGAGAGATCCATCCTTGCCACCTTTCCTCAGAAGAGGTGAGCAGGACAGACCTTTAGAATCTCATGGGTTTCTCAGTCGAATCTTGCATTTGACTGAAGTGATAAAGATGTCATACATTACTGTCAATATTGAAACTTCATGATGTAGTCAAGTTAGGGGCAACAAAACGTTCTCTTGACAAACAGCAGCATTGCATGGTGGTGAAGAGCATCAGCTCTGGGCCAGACTGCCTGGGTTTGCTCTGAGAGTATAATGTTCTCAGCTATTTAATAAAATCTGCCTGTAATAAATTAGGGATGGAAATCCTTAACCTGGTATAATCCCATTTTACCTCCTCCCATCCTTTCTGATATTGTTGTTGTATATTTCACTCCAGTGTTATCAGCCCCAGTGTACATTTTTATTCTTGCTTTAAACAAAGAAAAAAATAAACAGAAATAGTTCTACATTTACCCACATATAAACCCTCTTCCCTGCTCCTCTTCATTCATGCAAATCTGTTTTCACCTGGAATAATTTTTCTTTAGCCCGACAAGTTGTTTTTAATAGTAATTTCTTGAAGCTCAGGTCTGTTGGAGACCAATTTTATCAGATTTTGTTTGTCTGAAAATGTTTTTATTTCATATTCATGTTTGAATGATTTTTTTTTTCTTTTTGCTGGATTTAGAATTCTAGGTAGGCAACTTTTTTTCTTTCTGCATGTTAAATATTTTTTAAGATTTTTTCCATGTCTTCAACCCTCCTTGTTTCTGACGAGAAATTAGTTTTCATTCTTAGGAATTTTTTTTATATAGTGCACATTTTATCTCTGGTTGCTTTTAAGTTTTTTTCTTTATTTTAGGGTTTAAGCGGCTTGTGTGATGTACTAAGGGTGGTTCATTTTTCTAGTACATCATCATGTGTTTTTCTCCATTTAGGATTCCGATGACACGTCTTCATCCAACAGTTTTTCTCTCTGTGCTTTAGTCTGGATGATTCCTTTTGATTTATCTCCAAGCTTATGACTCTTTTTTTTCCCCTCCTATATTTAATATGCTGTTAATCCCATTAATTTTTTAATGTGACTTTTTAAATTTGATAACTTTTTAATTTTAGATATAATAGCTCAGTTTTACGGGTTCTCCCTCCTTTTTTTCATGGTTCATATTTCCACCCCATTTCTTCACCTATTATCACCATTTTTTCTGTAGATACTATAGGTTTAACATATTGATCTAGCTAATTTCAACCTTGGGGACGTCAGGCTATTGGTTTCTGATGATTTATATTTTCATGTTTCTTTCTCCATCTAGTAACTTTTTGGTTGTATGATATTACCTGTTAGAGACGCTGGACTGTGTTACGTCCCTCTGAAGAAGGTTGAATTCTCTTCTAGGAGGCAGTTAAATTATGACAGAGCATCTTGTACCTACAGGGGCTTGATTGTAGGCTTAGGGTGGGTCTATTTCAGTTTTGTCTTTAATTTTAGGGCAAATCCTTTCGTTTTGGAAGTGACCCTAACTTGTAAGCCTTGGCGCCTTTGAACTTTCAGCTCAGAAGACCCCTGAGTAGTTGGCTGCTGAAGTTACCTGCCCACTGCTTTCAGACCTCTAGCTATTTATTTACCTAGAATCAGTGGAGGTTCCCTGCTTGCCATCAGAGATCTGAGGGATTTTACACGCAGATTTTGTAGTTCCCCTTTCTGTAATTGCTCCTTCCAGGAACTTGCCGTGCGGATTCCTAACCACTCTGACAGCTCAGACGCCATTCTCGGACTCCAGGTGTGTAAGACTACGGCGTTCTGCCTGAGTCCTCCCTGCCCAGGGCCATGGACAGGGGGCGGCACTCTGGTGAGGTGTAAACCTGGATTGCTCCTTTCTAGGGTTGAGTCCTCTGCAGTTTCTATCAGAGAAAGAACTAGGCAGTGTCCTATTTACCCATAAGTTCCTGAACCTTCTTCTGGATTTTGTGCCAAGTGTCTCTTAGGTTACCCAGATTCCATTTAGTTTGGGAGCTTGGTAACTCATTTAGGTCACCCGAGGGCTATTTGGTTATAACTTAGTGTCTTATTAACCTGATTAATGGCTTGAAATAAGTTGGTGCACTTGTGAAAATATGTTAAAAAATCCCTTTTCAAGAAGGCTAATCTTCCCCAAATGCTAAGCACTGCAGAATCAATTATGTCATTAATTTGCTTTTCGTTGCAAGCTACAAAGCCTGATCATCATGCTAATTGCAGATTATGCTATGAGGAAAACATTTTTATATGCATCAATCTTCTTTGCTTTCAAACACTTTATTAGGAGGTTTGAAACAGTCTTATTTTATTTCAAGTAAATGACAACAATAAAGAAAACCTTCATAATTACATTACTTGCAGGCTGATTTTTAAATCCCTTATCGCCACAGTACTTAATTAGTGGGCTATGTTAGCTTCAGCTGTCTACTTATAAGAAAAGGTAATGCCCACAAGATTTGTTGAACCTGAACTTACGTTGTGTATGATATTAATGAAATTAATTTTGCTAAAGTCCCACAAATTGTTAACTCTTTAGCCTTTGTTAAATGTTTTAAATGGTTGGTTCCTCTCAATTTCTTGCAGCCTGATTGTTATATTGCTTCTTTTGATAACTTTACACACCATTTTATTATACTTGGTTAACAATGTATTCTCTCTGTAAACTTCAACTAGTTGTGCATAAAATTTTCTCATCAAAAACTTTTTGTATTGCATTTTAAAATGAAATACCATGTCTTTTCTTTAGAGACCATATGTCTGGAATATCATCCTGTTTGTAATTAAAGATGAAATAGCCAACCACAAAATACAAGTGTCTCTTTAGTTATCACAGACATGTAAGGAAATACTGAATTGCCAACAAAACTACCCGTATACAGAACACGGCAGAATAAAGTGTATTATCCTTCTTTGTGAAAAGATTCTCACATTTACAAATATAATTCATTCACAAAACTACTCTAGAATTAGGGCTAATTATATTTACAGCATTTCTGGATTTAGTCCTGTTAGTGGACATAATTGCTTCAGAGAAGAAAGTGAAAATGTACGATTCCTCCACGCTGTAAAGTCACTATCTCTTCTTCTTTGGTTGACTTATGCACCTTGTTCTGATATCAACTTTGAATAAAATGAGGAACCTATCTGCGGCAATTTGCACAGGGCAGGTTACTTAGTAAGTGAGACGGGGCCGGGGTTCATGGCGAGAGGAGCTAAGTCCAAGCCAGGCCATGGTTCCATCCATACACTCTTTTTCTTTTTCTTTCTGCAGTTTATGGCCAGGACTGAGTTTGAACCCTCCACCTCTGGCATATGGGGGTGGCGTCCTCCTCCTTTGAGCCACAGGTGCCGCCCCATCCATACACTTCCTAATTTCCACTTTTTATTTTTTCCATGTCTATGAGTTTGATTTAAATCTGCCTGGATACATTTTATACTCTCCTCTTCTTTGATCCGTTTTTCAATTTCATCTCATTTCAAGCATAATTATTTTACATCCTGTATCTGATGGTTTTTTTGTTTTTAAAGACTATTTATTTATTTTTTAATTTCCGGTTAGTGTGAGGATTCCAACAACTCAGTGGCAGTATCTGCATTTGTCAGGTCGAGTCCTACTTGTAGCTGTGTCCCACACCCATATTTTTTTCTGTTATCCTTGTTTTACTTACTTATTTTTTAATTTCAGGTTAATGTGAGGGTATAGACGAATAGGTTGCAATATTTGCATTTGTTGAAGAGTTTAACTTGTCCTGTATCTGCCTTTTGCTCCTTCCCATCTCAGCTCTCCTGGTCCCGGCAGGGCCTTCGTCCCCAGGCTCAGGGCCCAGGTCCTTGACAGCTGCCTCATGGAACAGCTGGAAGACGCTTTTCCCCACCCTGACTCAGTTCCCAGAGCTTTCCTGACCCCCGAATCCATAAAACTGCCGGAGCCTTTTGTCGGGTCATCCTCCACAGGGCGGCCTCCGTGTGGACTCACTTCATCCTCCTGGCGAGCTCTTCCATGGCGGAAGTTGGGACACAGTGCTTCCTTCTGCTGATTTTAGCCACTTCCTTATACCACTGAAGTAAAGGATTAAAGGCTTAACTCTCATTTCTTTTGCTTCTTTTAATTGGCTATTCTGACAGACGCTCAGCTCTGTCCAGGCTCAGCTGAGCTCCATGCAGGTTTATATTTTCACAGGATGAGCGATTGTTGGCACCTCTGCAAGGCAAAAATGTCCACGGGATCACCTACCGCCCCAAGGCCAGGGCCCCAGCAATTGCAAATGGACAACAAAGGTTTATTTTAGATCCTAGAACCTAATAAAGTAAATCATCCTTCTGTGGGTTCACGGGACAAGGCTTCCTCCAGTAGGAATCTGCTGTCTGCCTTTGTCAGTGTGGTGCGGCAGCCAGACCACGGTTCTTTCAGCTTCCGCCGTGTTCCAGTCCCACGCCTCAGGGCTTCCTCTGCAGGCCAGGGGGCACTTCGGGACTGGAAGGGTCCGTGTAGACAGGGGCTCTATTTTGCCCTCATGGAGTGGTTTGTACTTGTTCTCCCACACTCCACTTCCAGCTTCCTTCCCAGATGCTGCCCTGGGTGGAACTGAAGCACATTCTTCTTAGTCAAGTATCACAAGTATTCAATGTGCTTGCTGCTGCTGTGTGACTGCTCAATACTCCCTAGGAAACACCATGGCAAACAGGACAGGGCAAGTTTAACCCTTCCTCAAGCTCTCCGCCTCTGGACAGAGTTCATGGAAAGCCTCCTCCCGCTGCCAGGGATCATAGCCCCTACACACAGGTGCCTGAGCTCCTCCGGGCCTGAAAGCCGGCTGTTTCCAGTTGCCACAGGGCTGTCATGCTGACGGTGTTCAAGGGACAGGAATCCAGGAGCAGCTTAGCTTGGGTGGCTGTCATGAGTTTCAGTCAAGATGTCGGTCGGGGACTGCAGTCATCTGGAGGCTGAAAAGGATCCCCTTCCAAGCAATATGTGATCCCGTGGAATTTTCTTGACCTGAATCCTGTGGGCCTAGTTTTGGATGCTTTCCTTCAGAGAAGGTTTATGATGTGAGCCAGGGGTTCTATTATTCTTGTGCCTCCAAAGGGCTCCGAGTCATTGGAGTCTCAGGTTAAACTCCAAGTTTAATCTCTTGATTGTCACGAGTTACCAGGTCAACTCTGGTCAGCTTCACTGGTCTCAGCTCCACTTGCTTAAAACTTATTGCCTCTTGCTGTGGTTTCAGCTCCTTGGATTTTTTTTCCTCTCAGAGATTCTGCTACTTTCTAGTGAGCACAGGGATGGATTAAAAATTATTTTTGTAGTTATTTACCCAGGAGGAGTGAGATGGCCCTTTATAAGTATCTGATCTGTTCTCTGGCCAGAAGCAGAAGTCCTAGCAGGTACTGATGTATCAGAAGAGGAAACAATGGCACAAGGATGGTATGTTATGGGACTTTAACTTTTCCATGGATGTTTAGAGTGGGCACAGTGTCTCGTGACTATAATCCTAGCAGTTTGGGAGGCCAAGCCTGGAGGATCACTTGAAGCCAGGAGTGGTGACATACACCTGTAGTCCCAGCTACGAGGGAGGCTGAAGCAGGAGGATCACTTGAGGCCAGGAGTTTGAGTTTGCTGTGAGCTATGATGATGCCACTGCACTCTACCCAGCGCAACAGACTGAGACCCTATCTCCAAAAAAAAAAAAAAAAAAAAAAGAAAGAAAAGAAAGATAAGAAAAAGAAAATGGATGTCTTTAGTTAGACACAAGTAAGATTCATTTATCTAAAAAAATTGGTGATAGGCCAGGTGCGGTGCCTCACACCTGTAATCCTAGTACTCTGGGAGGCCAAGGTGGGTGGATTGTCTGAGCTCACAGGTTTGAGAACAGCCTGAGCCAGAGCAAGACCTCCTCTCCAAAAATAGCTGGGCATTATGGCAGGAGCCTGGAGTCCCATCTACTTGGAAGGCTGAGGCAAGAAAATAGGGTAAGCCCAAGAGTTGGAGGTTGCTGTGAGCTGTGACGCCAGTGCACTCTACCAAGGGTTACAAAGTGAGACTGTCTTAAAAAATAAATAAATAAATAAAAAGGTGGTTAATACTGTATTGGCTTCCTAGTAGCTGAATTCTCAGCATTTAGTAGCTTTCGATTACAGATAGAGAAGACTGAAGCAGGAAACTCCCATTTGAAATTCCAGGTCTCCAGGCAATTTTGTTTTATTATCTTTTAAATTTGTCATAATTTTTATATCTATATTTTTAATTTCATATTCATATGAGAGTATGATTAGGTTACATTGTTTGTGTTTCTAGGGTGAAGTTCACATTGTAGTTGAGCCCTTCATGGGGGGTGGTGGTGCTGTACATCCTCACGTGGCAGAGCTTCCCAATCCCTCTCCATCTTCCCCTCCCCAGTCTCTCTCTTCCCACACTTGAATATTCTTGTGATTTTCTCTTGTGTGAGTGTGTCGTTTTTTTCTATTGGTTTCATATTAGTATTGAATAGACTGGAGACTTGCTTTTTCATTCTTGTGACACTTTACTAAGAAGAATGCATTTTAACTCCATTCAGGTAAATACAAAAGACAGGAAGTCTCCATCTTTTTAATGACTGAATAGTACTCCAGGGTATACACATACCACAGTTTATAAATCCATTCATGTGTTAACGGGCACTTGGGTTGCTTTCACATCTCGGCGACTGTGAATTGAGCTGCAACAAATATTCTACTGTAAATGTCCTTGTAGTAAAATGATTTTTTCTTAGTAATGGGATTGTAGAATCAAATGGAAGGTCTGTTTTTAGTTCTTTGAGGATTCTCCATATTTTTTTCCAAAAAGGCTGTACTAGTTAGCATCAGCAGTGTAGAGGTGTTCCCTTCTCTCCACATCCACACCAGCATCTGCAGCTTGGGGATTTTGCGTGGGCCATTCTCACTGGGGTTAGGTGCTATCTCAAGGTGGTTTTGATTGGCATTTCTCTGATGATTAGGGACTATGAGCATTTTTTCCTGTGTTTGTTGACCATTTATCTGTCTTCCTCAGCAAAGTTTCTGTTCAAGTCTCTTTCCCAGTGGTAGATGGGATTGCTTGCTCTTTTCTTGTTGGTTAATTTGAGTTCTCTGTAGATTGTAGTTATCAGCCCTTTGTCAGATTCGTAGCATGTAAAGATCTTCTCCCATTCTGAAGGCCGTCAGTTTGCTTCTGTTGTGAAACTCAGAAAAAAAGAAATAGCTGTACCCTCAGCTGGGCAGAAGCTTTTTAGCTTGATCATGTCCCATTTATTTATTTTTGATGTTGCTGCAATTGCCAAGGGGGTCTTTTTCATAAAATCTTTCCCCAGACTGATTTTGTCCAGAGTTTTCCCCACACTTTCTTCTAGGATTTTTATTTTGTGTTTAAATTGAAATCTTTTATCCAGTGAGAGTCAATTTTTGTCAATAGTGAGAGGTGCAGGTATGATTTCTGTCTTCTACATGTGGCTAAAACCAGTTCTCCCACCACCATTTATTAAACAGGGAGTCTCTTCCCCAGTGTACGCTTTTGTTTGTTTTATCAAAGATGAGACGGTGATATTATGTGGCTGGGTTCATCTGTAAGTTCTCTGTTCTAATCCAAAGAGCCGTATCTCTGTTTTTGTGCCAGGACCATGCCATTTTGATCACCTTAGCCTTGTAGTGTAACCTGAAGTCTGGTAATACAATGCCTTGAGATTTGTTTTTATTTCTTAAAATTGCATTGGCTATTTAGGTTTTTTTCCTGCTTCCATATAAAACGAAGTACTACTTTTTCAAGTTCTTAAAGTATGACATTGGTGCTTCGGTGGGGATTGCATTAAATCTATAGATCACTTTGGGTAGTATGGACATTTTAACACATTGATTCTTCTGAGCTATGAGCATGGTATATTCTTCCATTTGTTAACGTCTTCTGCTATTTCTTTTTTTCTGAGTTTCATAGTTCTCTCTGAAGAGATCTTAATGTCCCTTGTTAGATATATTCCCAGGTATTTCATTTTATTTGAAGCTACTATGAAGGGTATTGTATCTTTGATTTGATTCTCAGCTTGACTGTTTTTAGCATATATGGAAGACGACTGATTTGTGGACATTTATTTTGTACCCTGAAACATTACTTTATTTCCTGATCACTTCCAGGATCAGAAGTGTGGTTGAGACCCTATGGTTTTCCAAGTGTATCATCAGGAAAGAGTAAGAGTTTGACCTCCTCTGTCCCCGTTTGAACACCTTTAATCTTCTCCTGCCTGACTGCATTGTCTAGAACTTCCAGGACTAGGTAGAACAGCAATTTTATTACTCTATAACCAGCTGCTGTTACCTGAGGCAGAAGCCCTCTAATGTTAGGATGTATTAGAAACGCCTGGGGAGCTCGTTTAATATGAAGATTACAGGCTGGTGAGGTAGCTCATTTCTGTAATCCTAGCACTCTGGGGGTATAAGGCAGGAGGATCCCTTGAGCTCAGGAGTTCCAGACCAGTCTAAGGAAGAGAAAGACTCCTGTCTCTACTAAAAATAGAAAAATTAGCCAGGAACTGTGGCAGGTACCTGTAGCCCTAGCTACTTGGAAGTCTGAGGCAAAAGGATCCCTGAGCCCAGGAGTCTGAGGTTGCTCTGAGCTATGATGATGCCGCTGTACTCTAGCCTGGGCAACAGAGTGAGGCTGTGTAAAACAAACAAACAAACAAAAAACCCTCTAATATGCAGAGTATAGAGTCCTTTTGCCAGCTTTCAAACCAGTAAGTATGGGTTGGGGTCTAAAAATCTGCATTTTGAACAAATTCTCCAGGTGATTCTGGACCGTGGTCTGAGGCCAGCTGGCTGGTGCTTGCCGTTGGCCAGGATGCGTTCATTCCTTGGCCTCTGCACTCTGCTCACTCCAGAACACTTGACCACTGGCGAATGTGTCTTGCTTGAGATTTTCTATAACCATGTATTTCTGGAAAGAGGTGATCATTCATTTTTGAACTATTTTTTGACTACTGAAAAGCGCTTTTCAAAGAAGCAGGCTGTACTTGGCGGGTGTTACGCAATAATAAAAAGCAACATCACACATACAGCGTTGGGAACAGCAGAGCCATCGTTTTGACCTATTTGTCTGCCTGGTTTTCTGACTCCTACTTTTTCCTTTGACTCGTTATTTCCCCCTCCCCTCCTTTACAGCCTTACCTTGTAGATTCCTCAGACACTTAGCTTACCTGTGTATGTCTGGGCAGCTTGGGGCGACCTGCAGTGGCAGATGGGCAACCACAATCTCATAGTGTCCTCTACACTGAATCTCTGCAGTGACTGTTGGAATTTTGGCCACCAAGCCAGACCCTGCCTTCCACCTTCCAGAACAGACTTCCACCTGATTAGCCCTGACTTACTTCTGTTCACTCTGCATTTAAGACTTGGAAGTCTTAAAACATAATGCTATTTATTACCTTTTGGCTATTTTGAACAGCCTGTGTTTTTTATTACCATAATCTATGTCATATTTGCATGTGTTGAAGTATTTGAGTTCAGAGGCTTAGGACATATCCAGAGAAACCATTATAAGGAGACAGAGTTGCCTAATGAAAATCAAAGGTAATTTCTATAAAAAACAATTAAAACCTCCTGTCTTCTGGTGTCAGTAGCTTGCAGGCAACACACAGACATCCTGGTTAAGATAATTTTTTTCTCTTTTCACTCACTGCAACAGAGACAAGGCGATAGCTATTTCAACCCAAAATAGTCTCCCAAGTGATGCAGACCTGTTCAGCGTGTGGCTGCAGCACATCTGTTCAGTGTGTGGCTGCCGCAGGCCCGTTCAGCATGTGGCTACCGCAGGCCTGTTCAGCGTGTGGCTGCAGCCCTTCACCCGGTCTTTCTCTTATTTATTGGTATTGCCAGAGTTTTGAGAAAGTCAACAAGATGAAGTCACAGCCCAAGGGTCAGAGAACCTGAATGGCAACTTCTGTGTGATATGGATAAGAGGTGTTTGCCTTATTCTGGACGTAATGTCAAGCAATGTGGATGGTGACATATGAATCACAACCATGGAAAATACTAAATCAGAAGATCCCTGAAATAATCATAAATCATCCTAGCTAAAACATTTTAAATGCAGTTACGTGGCCCTGCCCTTTCTCTGTCTTGACCTCCATTATGTGTTATGAAGCCCTAAGAGCTAACTTTCTCCCCAACCTCCCTAGCTTGTCCCCTGATGTGCCGCTCCGGCTCCTCCAGGCCCTGGGGCCCTCAGCATTCTCTCTCCTCTTTCCTGCCATGGCTTCACTCATCCCTCCAATCCTCCTGAGCCCTGTGGCTACTGCCAGGTCACAGTGACCTGAAGTTCAAGTCCCATTTGCTTCTGTTACCTGCTTCCCAGGGGCTATCTTGCCTCCCATGCTCCTGGGATCTAATTTTGGGAGGCCCTCCCTGCTGGCTGGAACTCCTTCTCTTCCACTCAACCCTTCCATTCCCACTCACATTCCTAACAGAGGCAGGCTTCCCACAGCCCTGCGTCCTCAACCCCACCTCTGCTCCTTCCTTCTCAGCAAGTCAGCTCACGTCCCACATTATAGAGAACATTGATACCACACTGCATCCCGAGCCCCCTCAAGCCCCCTCTTCCCACCATAAAATCCTTCTGCACCATAACTCTCTTTTCATCAACTTATGTCTCTGTTTCTCCAAGGTGAAACTCAGCCTAAGCACCCACTCTTTATACAACACTTGTTCCTGCCTTTCTTGATACAGTTTGGATTTTTCCTCTCCAATGGGTTTTTCATCTTCTCTCTTTGTAAGTATGCTGAAATCCTCACTTGTTATTGACTAACATAGCTTTCATTCCTGACATATGAGATGTGACAATTAAGTGCAGGAACTCGTCACTGTGGGCTTACATTGACAGCACTGTACAAACAAGTTGGTTAGGTTTCATAACCTTCAAATACCAGTGTCTCACAGTTGCATTTGTGTTGACATGTGGCAGCGTCTTGCTCAGTGGCATCCATTATTATTGTTGCATGTTTTTGTGAGCCATTGCCAGAATGTCTGAGCCTGAATTAGAGCAATGAACAAACATTCATAAACTTCTTGTTGAAGGGAAGTCGGGACAGCCGGTAACAAGCAGAACTGATGAAAACATTGCAAGCATTCATCAAATTGTGCGTTAAAATTGTCAGCTGACTGTGAGAAGCACAGCAGACCAAGTAAACACGGATAAAGAAATAGTTAGGAACATGTTAACTGAAACTCTTGGCATGAGAAAGGTGTGGCTCATGGCACTTTGTGTGAGGGCGTTTTTAGCCAGTAAATGAATAATTGTATTGGAACGTCCTCTCTACTTACCTGATTTGGTCTCTGGAGACTTTTTTCTTTACTCAAAGATAAAGGAAAAATTAAAAGGAAGAAATTTTGATGACATTCAGCACATTAAGGGTCATACAATGACAGCTCTGATGGCCATACCAGAAAAATAGTTCCAAAATTGCTTTGAAGAGTGGACCAGGGGCTGGTGTCAGCACAGAGCTTCCCAAGGGGAGGACTTTGTAGGTGACCATAGTGACATTCAGCAATGAGGTATCCATCAGTTTTCCTAGGAGAAGTTCATGAAGTTAATTGTCCCACATAATTTCATTTATCACGTGGGCCTCCCTGCATTTTACTAAACTTAGGTGTTCAGAGAACCAAAGGAGCCAACATTTTAGATGTTGAATTTCAAAAGCTAAGGTCTAAGCACAAGACACATAGATGTGCAAGAATGTAGGATGTTTTAAGAGTCAATTTTCCTACCTGTTAGGAGCTGGATTCCTTAGCCATGGGGAGAGGCTGGCGGGTGAGACTCTCTGGAGTATGAGAAGCTGGCAGACGCTGATGGAGGACCCAAGAGCTATTCCCTCCTCCCTTCTTCCTTCCTGGCAGAGCTCGCCTCATGCCACAGAAGCTGAAAATAACAGATGCTTGCTTTCCCTGCCTCCACTGTGGAGAAGGCCTTTGAGGGCTTTTACAAAGATTTTCTTTTCTGATAGAGAGAGAGAGATGAGGATGAGTAGGTTCCCCTCCTACCTGCCTGCTTTTTGGAATGCTGTCATGTGAAGATAAGAGGTTTTGTGCTGCAGCAGCCTCATTGGCAACCTGAGGACAGTGGAGTAGGGGGCTGGGAAGGGTCTGAGTTCTCACTGACACTGCTGAGACCCTTAACCAACCACAGGGCCCCTCATCTTTGAGTTCCTTGTTACCTAAGATAATAAAGTCTCATTATTGTTTAAGCCACCCTCATGCAGTAACATGTAGCTGAAAGATCCTTGACCCCTTTTTAGAAAAAGACTCATTGCCTGGAACTAGGTGAGATGACGGAACTTCCAGATAGGGTGGGGATATTGAGACTTAAGGGGACGTGTCCCATATTACAGTAAACATTGTACTCGTTGGCCCCGTCCTGCAGTGCTCCTCTCACCACAGGGTAAGGAAATGATAAGAAAAGGCCTGAGGCTCCTCCATGGAATTCCCTCTTTCCTTAGAATGGCCTGAGCATATAGACAAAAGTTTCCTCCCAAGAACAAGAGGAAAGGCTAGTGGAAGTGGCTCACGCCTGTAATCCAAGCTCTCAGGGAGGCTGAGGTGGAATGATGGATTGAGCTCAGAAATTAGAGACCAGCCTGACCAAGAGTGAGACCCCATGTCTACTAAAAATAAAAGTTAGCCAGCTGTCATGGTGCACACCTGTAGTGACAGGTACTCAGGAGGCTTAGGCAAGAGAATTGCTTGAGCCCAGGGGTTTGAGATCACTGGGAGCTATGATGATGCCACAGCACTCTACCCAGAATGATACAGTGAGACTCTGTCTCATTAAACCAAAGAGTCAAAAAGAAAAAGGCGGGCTTGGAGGGTCTTTGGGTGTGGGTGAGAGGACAGTGGAAGCTACACTCAGGGACTGAGAACTGCAGACCATCCAGGTCTGAACTGGTCTGAAGGGCTGTAGACAGAGGAGGGACAACCTGTGAAGACAGCACCTGACAGCTCCCACGGCCCAGAGGAGGGACAGTCTGTGAAGACGGCACCCGACCGCTCCCACGGCCCAGAGGAGGGACAGCCTGTGAGGACGGCAACCGACGGCTCCCACGGCCCAGAGGAGGGACAGCCAGTGAGGACGGCACCCGGAGGCTCCCACGGCCCAGAGGAGGGACAGCCTGTGAGGACGGCACCCGACGGCTCCCACGGCCCAGAGGAGGGACAGCCTGTGAGGACGGCACCTTACAGCTTCTACAACCCTAATGCTGCCCAACTTCTCCCTCCACAGTAGGATGCAGCCTGAAGAAAAAGTCCCAGGTGCACTGAATCTGGATGTGCAGCCTGTCCAGAGCATTGTTCTCCTCACTGTGCTCTGAGGACTGACCAGGGAGGACCCCCAGTTGTTCTCTGGTGGTGTCGTGTCTGCCTGACGTAAGGGAAGCCTCTTCTGACCACCCCTGCCTCCTCTCAGTGTCCAGCCCAGGGCAGGTATGGTCTCCTGGGATCCTGTTGATTGGTTTGAATGCGCATCCCAAGTGTATCTCTCAGAAGCAGCTGGCCTTCTGCGTAATTCAGGACATACATTTAAGCTATTTGATACTTTACAGTTTCTTATGTACCACTGCCTCCTAATACACCATTTCTATCAGAAATTGGCTTCTGGATCTCCAGGTCTACACCCCGCCCACTGAGAGGTCGGGTTCAGAGGCCTCCTGAACCCTGCGGGCTTCCCCCTAGTTCCCTTCCTAGGGGGCCTGCAGGCGTCCAGCGAGAACGCCGTCCATTCACCCGCTCCGTAGGCTCTCCCGATACATCGGAGACAAAGGGCCAGCACAGCGCCCGGGAGCCCCCCCAGACCGGAGCGGGCGGGTTGGGCAGCGCTGGCACCCCGGGGGGCTGGAGCCCGGACCGGCTGACCGCCCCGTCCGCTCCCGGGTGTCCGGCTCAGCCCTCCCAGCTGCGGCTGGGCCTTCACTCCTGCGCCCCGGGCCCGCAGGTAGAAGCTGGAGGCCGGGAGAAGGTGGAGAAGGGAGAAGGGACGAGGAGACAGGGACGTGTCTGGGGCGCACTGGGAAAGGCAGCCCGGCGCGGCTACCCCGGCGCGGCCCAGCGCAGTTCCAGGCGCTGCCTTCATTGTCTTTGGGGGCAGAGGTGGGAAGGGAGGAGGGGACAGACGCAGGCGGCAGGGAACGCAGGTCTGGCCTCCGGTGCGTGGCGCGGCCGGCTCTCCCAGCCGGGCTGGGCTCGGGCTTCGGCGGGGCGGGGGCGCGCGGGGCCTGCCCGGGAGCGCGCGGCGGGACGGGGGCGCGGGGGCCTCCCCGGGAGCGCGCGCCCGGCCGGGCTCGGCGCCGGTTCCCTCCTCTGGCGGCCGCCCGGTAGCCCCTGGCTGCACCATGGCGACCGACAGTAAGTGCGCTCTGGCCGCGCAGGCCCGGGGGGAGGCTGTGGGCCCGGGGCGGGAAGTTCTCCTCTTTCTGACACCTGCCTTTGTGCCCGGCTCGCGGGAGCAGCGGCCAGTGGCCCCTGTGCTCCCCACCTCTGAGGTCAGGTGCGCTGGAATGGGCAGGTGGCCCTGGCTGTCCGCCCCGGGACGCATGCAGCCGAAGGGCGCGCGCCGGCGCCTGGGTGGAGAGGACCCTGGTTCCGCGGGGCAGGGGGGCCTGCCGTCGGGGCCCTTCGGGACCACTGTTCCCGGGCCGGAGCCCTTACCCAGCCTGGCCACGGAGGCGCCGCGAGTTTTGGGCGCTGTGAATTCAAGTCTCGCCTCGAGTTCTGGGTCGGGTTTGTGCGGCTGCATTTTGGGGATCAGGGTGGCTGGCGCTGCTGGCTGCCAGCTGGGGCTGTGTCCCCAGCCGGTGGCATGGGGCTTGTCAGCAGCGCGGCTGGTTACCGGGGACAGTGAGTGAGATTAGCGTGGAGATGTCAGCGTGCAGCTCCTGAGTGGAAGTGTTGGAAGGCGCTGGAGGGCTGCGCCTGGGGGGCTACCTGCTTTTGGCATCTTGGCACCGCTGACCTTTTGGCTGGGTGCTTTTGGAAGTCTGAATCACGTCTGTCAAAACCGGTGAAGTTAGACGTATCAGGAGCGAGAAATGTATTAGTGGGGACTCAAAGGGAGGGAACCCAGGAACCCAGCAAGTCACACCTGCCCCATAACTACCATCCCAAGTCCCTGGCCCAGGCCTGGAGCGTGATAAGGGTGGCGTGCAGGTTACAGAGGCCCGTGGGAAGACAGTTTTGAGAGGTGAGAAAGGCAGGAAGATGAGATGTCAAGATTTCTGCAATCATTTATTAGTTTTTTTTTTTTTTTTTTAATTTAAACTATTATCACAACCCAAAACACAGCTTTGGTATAGTACGGAGAACGCGCGCTTTTGTAGTCAAACAGACCTGTGTTAATTACATCTGGATTTCCCAACCTGGGACCAGGGCGCTGCCCTGAGTTTCTCTATGGGCTGCCCTGTGTCCTGCAAAATGATGGACGCACAGTTGGCCCTTGGTAAACGGTGGCTGCCCTCGCTCTCCTGGTTTGCCATGATTTTCTGTGTATGGAGATGTCAACATGCTTTCTCACTTTTTAAATTAAAACATGTAGATCAGGTGTTTACAATAAAATCAGTTACTCTGGCCAGGCCTCTTTTCTTTTAGCTCTGCTCATTATACAAAGTGTAATCTGCCGCACGCGCATGTGTGTATATGTATGTATAGGAAAAATTATGGATTTAGGCTTTTATTAACAAAGTAAGACTCAGTAAAGAGGGAAATAATGAGATTTGGCCTTATTCTTGTATTGCTCAAGAAAAACAAAGGCAAAGGAGCCCTAAGTGTCCACAGGTGATTGGTGCATTGTGCAAGTGCGGTTCTGTTACTTATTTTCTTGTGTTTTGGGTAAAGATTATACATTGGGTATCCTAGAGAAACATTGTCTGTACTTCCATCCCAACTTATTCAGATCAGTGTACCCTCTCCTTCCCTCTATGGTATATTAAACCCTGCTGGGGATCAAACTTAATCTCACTGATTTTGTTTGTTTATGTAAAAATTATGGAGATATTTGATCATCCTAGATTTTTTCCATTTCCTTAATCTTTTAAAATTAAATAATTGTTTTGTTTTAATAGATGTAGGCGGTACCAGTGTTTTTTGTTACATGAATGAATTTTATAATGTTGAAATATGGCTTTTAGTGTACCAGGCATCAGAATAGTGTACCTTGTACCCAATAGGTTTTTGTTTATCCTCCCTCCCCTTTCTTAGTTTCCAGTGTCCACTGTGACACTTTATGACTGCGTGTATCCTTCCTTCAGCTCCCCGCATAAGCGAGGCTCCTATCACTCTGGGAGGCCCAGGTGGTGGATTGTCTGAACTCAGGATATAATGGTCTCCGTTCTATCCAAATTGCAGCCCACAAATATTATTCCCTTATAGGGCTCAGTAGTATTTGACATCCTAGCTTTGAGCAGATTTTTTAGATGCCATCTCATATTGTTTCTCAGCTGGGATGCAGCTAGAAATCTGAAAGGCTTCTAAAGTATGGAGGATCATTTGTTCATCTTTGTTCTTATTTAGATGTAAGGTGAGAGACTTACTATGGAAATGAAGAAAAGGTAAGTATTCTCAGCCAGTGTCTTGAAAGATTTTCTGCCAATTCTGACCATGTTGGCAGCTTAAAGTCCCACAGGCCTTTTATAGTTCATTGAGGTGATTCTATATCCATCAAGCTCAGGGGTCCTCTCCATTAAGACAAAGGGTTCTTTTGTTATCTCTCATTCCTATCCCTGGCTGCATGTTAGAATTACTTACAAAAGCTTTAAAAAGTACCCTGGCATCAGTGATTTTTAAAAATTTAGTCTTAGGACGAGGCGAGGTGGCTCACGCCTATAATCCTAGCACTCTGGGAGGCCCAGGTAGGTGGATTGCCTGAGCTCAGGAGTTCTGAGACCAGCCTGAGCGAGAGGGAGACCTCATCTCTACTAAAAATAGAAAAACTAGCTGGGTGTTGTGGTGTACACTTGTAGTCCCAGCTATTCAGTAGGCTGAGGTAGGAGGAAGGCTTAAACCCAAGAGTTTAAGGTTGCTGTGAGCTATGACACTATGGCACTCTACTCCAGTAAGACTCTGGAGAGAAAGAGAGAGAAAATGAATCATTGAATATATCCACTCACAGTGAGGGAAACTTTAGAGGCATTAAGAAAAAAAAATTTAGAGGCGTTACGGGCGGTGCCTGTGGCTCAGAGGAGTAGGGCGCCAGCCCCATATGCTGGAGGTGGCGGGTTCAAACCCAGCCCCGCCAAAAAACTGCAAAAAAAAAAAAAAAAAAAAAAAAAAGGAAAAAGAAAAAAAGAAAAAGGGGTTATAAATCTGGATAGGATCTTAGATGTGCTTACAACATAAACCCATAATAGTACAAAAGAAAACAAAGGCAGCATGCTATGAGCTGAGGCAAGAAGATCACTTAGGCCCAAGAGTTTGAGGTTGCTGTGAATTACAGTGCTACAGCACTTTACCCAGGGTGATAAAGTGAGACTCTGTCTCAAAAAAAAAAAAAAAAAAAAAAAATTAATTAATTAATTAAAATTTAGAAATTTAGTCTTAGACTTTAATATGCATCACAATTACCTGGAGAGACTATTAAAACAGATTGCTAAACTTCACCCCTGAGTTTCTGATTCTGTAAATCTGGGATACAACTTGGGAATTTAAATTTCTCATAAGTTCTAGGGATACAGAAACTATTCTTCTTACCTCTGCAGGTGAGAAAATGATTGGTGAGAGGGAGAGAGGAGCACAGAGCAATGGTCTCTTCTCAGCAGGCCTGTCTTGTCACCATGTAGTGAGCATGTAGCTTCACTGAGATAAGTGGAGCCTGGACACACCTTGGTCGTGTGGCTATAACTGACTTCTTTTTCCATGCCCTCCCTAACCCCATCAAATTTCTCCTTGAGAGAAAATTGGTTCTAGAACCAGGCAAAATCTGAGCATTCCCAGAGGGAATCCAGGAGGACCTTTTTTATGACCCTTTTTATGATATGTAAATGTATAGAAAATACAGAGATACTTTAAAAAATGTTTGACTAAAAATTTGTGTTGTTCACCAAAAAGAATGTAGCCAAAATAAAATGCCCTTGGCTGTAGTGTCTAAGGGCAGATTACAGATGGTACAGAGAGAACTTGAGAGCCTCGACTTGCTTTTCAGTAAGTAATGATGAAACAGGAAGGAACTTTGAGATCCCAGTTTGTTATAGAAAGTGGTCGTACTTGGGTACTTGAAATATTTCCTGGTTTCCTCAGTAACAAGTATTCCAGATATTTTATGTTTCCAGAACTCCAAAGTAGTGAAGTCTTTTTCTTGTTTTATTCCATTTAGGGAATTTGTTGCATTATTAATACTACTTTTTATAGGTCTTTATTTTTGAAGTCACTTGAGTCTGTTTATAAGAATGATTTAGGAATAGCCAGGCATGTTCGGGCAATGATAGAAATATCTAACTATATTATTCCCCAGAAATCTTAAGTAATTCATGGGTGGCTGGGTCTTTGGGGCCATTGTTGATGAGCATTTAGCATCATAAGGGGGCCGTCTGGTGCCCATTTGGTTACTCCTGGGCTACTGGTTGATGTGGTGTCATTTCTGCCCAGTGTTGCTGTGTCCCACAGTCTCCACCAACAGCCGTTCCTTTCCTTCTATTTGCTTGCTGGCAACACACAGTTTCCTTTCTCCTCTTCCTGTCTGTCCCATCATCAATTTCTACTCTGTGCACAGTCCTAGAACCAATGAAAAGAAGAAAGAGCAGGGGAGGGAATCATCAAATGTAGGCTCGGTTCTGGGGAAGGTTAAGAACCACAACCAAAGAGAGGCACTTGAGATGCCCAGGATGTAGGGTGATGAGAGTTTAAAAGAAAATTGCTTGACTTAGACTGAAAATAGGCTGAAATTCTTGAGTATAATTATTTCGAATCCTAGTAATTATTAAAAAGATGATAAACGATACTAACTGAAAAATATTGACAGATGAAAAGAGTCAGAAAATTGCTACTTTGCAACCATTACAGGAACAATTGATTCAAGCAAGAGTCATCCATGGATGCTGAACTATTATGTAGAAATTCGACGAGGAACAGAGTATTTACAGTGTTAAAACACTTCCTGACAGGTTATTTATTTATTTAGTTAAGAATTTTGAAGACAGTCTTGCTCTGTTGCCAGGGCTGGGTACAGTGGCATCAGCCTAGCTCACAGCAACCCCAAACTCCTAGGCTTAAGCGATCCTCTGGCCTCAGCCTTCCCAGTAACTAGGACTACAGGCACACACCACAATGCCCAGCTAATTTTTCTATTTTTATAAAGACAAGGTATCACTGTTGTTCAGGCTGATCTCAAAATTCTGACCTCAAGCAATCCTCCCACCTTCCAAAGTGCTAGGATTACAGGCATGAGCCACTGTGCCCTGCTTAGCTTATTTATTAAAATGGAAAATGGTAATTTTATAGTGGAAAACCTGGAGATACGCTACTATAACCAAACAATTAAAGTTAGTATCGTCTATAATGGGACAAACTGACATTCTGTGCTTACTGATACGAAGCTCTGAGAAGAACGCAATGTCACTTAGTGGGCCAAAGTGGTTCTAATCATGAGGAAAAATCAGACAAATTAAAAATGAAAGACATTCTACTAAGTCAGTGTCAGGGAAGATGGCGGAGGTACTGTTCAGATTGAAGGAGATTAAAGAGACAATAAAATGCAGTGGATGGTTCTAGATCAAATCCTAGGTCAAAGTGAAAATGGTATAAAAGATGGTATTGTGATAACTTCGAGATTTGAATATGGGTTACATATTGGATAAAAGCATTGTATCAAGGTAAAATTTCTTAAATTTGATTATTATTTTTATTATGGGTTGAAAGGGAATCACTTCTTAGGGAAAACTGAATTTGTTAGGGCTAAGGGGACGTGATGTTTACAACTAAATTTGAAATGCTTAAGGAAAAAAATATGTGTGCATTTATATGTATATGCATGTTATATGAGAAAGAAAGATAGCAAACGTGGCCGAAGGTTAACGTTTGGTGAATCTAGGAGTTCCTTGTAATGTTCTTGTAGCTCTGTAAGTTTGGAGGGGATAAAAGAGCTTAGAAATGACAGTAATGAGATGTCAATCTGCACTGAAGACATTATGGTCTTAGACTATCGAGTTTCCTTTTTGAAGGAAATAATGTCTAAAGACTCTTAGTTGTGGACTCCTAATTCAGATTTGAAATGATAATCAAACAAAACTTTTTATTAGAGACAATTTTATATTCACACAAAAGGAGAGAGAAGAATGCTGTTGTAAACCCCCATGTACTCAGGTCACCCAGCTCACCTCCATCCCTCCCTTTTTTTCTGGGGGAGGTATTGTTACATCAGCAATTGACTTTGTGCACACAACCCCCCAGACCCCTTACCACACTTAAGTAACAATTCTGCAAGAAGAGATGCTAGTAGTTGGATATTATTAGTGTTGTAGAACAGCAGGGGAGTTCTGTGAAATGCGTTGATTTGACCTACATGGGGTGTACACTTGCTTTGCGTTTGAAAAGCTGACTAAGCCCTGGTATTTATAAGCGGTGTAGAAGAAAAGCTCTGAGAAGCTGCTTGTTCATGTTTTTGTGTTCCAAACTCCTCCTCCTGTTTTTAAACCAAGAATTAAATTCTTGAAGAAAACATAAAAATAGTTATGGAGAAGGGGCTGATTTATCTAGTCCTCTGTGTTATCCTGGTGAAACATAGTGAAAATAAGTCAGAATAAATTCTTTCGTACCAATTGGGTGGAGTTCCGTAAGTTTTGATTTCAGCACGTCCTCTTTGATATGGTAAGCCCAGGGAAGTTTTCCTTAACTGCCTTGACTTTCTAAACGTATTACAATTTGGTCTGTATGTTTTATAATAGAAATGAGACAGTTCTCCTTGGAGGAATGAACTTGCCCCTGAAAGTGGTAGATTTGGATGGCATTTTTTCTTTTACATCATTGGGATATCACTGAGTCATTGCCTACTGTTCTCTAGAATTACAGAGTGATAAAAGGATGTACATTGCCATTTGACAACATTTATGTACATATTAAAATGATGATAAAACTCATTGACAGCTGTTTCTCTTAGATTAGAGAGGTATCTAGTAAATTTGTAAATACATATTACAAATAAAATTCTTATACACAGCTATCATCCTTCCGTTAAAGATGGATGCTGATTTTAGGCAGTTTAAATTTATGGATGGATACAGTGCCTTAGAATAAGATTTTCATATTGCCAGCATGTAATATTCTTCTGGTTTCTAATTTTAGGAATGCAATAAGTTATATTTTATAGTTTGACTCACGATGGAGCAAGGTTAAGAGATATAAAATGATTTTACCCATTGGCATGAAGATACCCCTGGCTTAGGTACTTATTTCAAGAGAGTAACACAAACATAATCTACTACCCATCACAAGTAGTTTTTCAGTTGGCTTAGCTCAGTAGAAATTTGAGAATATTGATTAACTTAGCACGGCATGGTGGGAGATGGCACAGGTGTGGTGTTGGAGGCTCCTGAGTAGTGAACTCTGGCACTGACTCTTGGTGGCTGGGTGATGGGAAAATTGCTTAACTTCCCAAAGGTTTTGACTTATTCCACTCTCAGGAGTTGCAAGAAGTAAGTAAGCTGATACAAAGTTCTTGGAACATGGTAGGCACTGAATAAATGTCTGTCTTCTTACAACTACAAGATCCTTCTTCTAGCATGTACCTCATATTATAAGAACAATTTGACATTTCAGAAATGGGGTGCTCACTGATTCCATTTTTTCCTTGTGAGGACTATAAAATTAATACCAAATGATTTGTGTAGAAATGTAAGACTCTAGGGAAAAGAATCTGGGATAAATCACCCCATGGTGTAGAACTTAGCTTTTAGATAGAAGTTTTAATTATGATGCTTTCTTCCTAAGTGCTTGTTGTTTTGTGCAGGTGTGCTTACAGTGTGCACGGTGAGTGTGTGGGTTGGTGGTGCCCATGCACACACACGATGTTTGGTGACCTTGGGGAGTTCAGTGAGGGGCTCTGAAGGGGATTACCACAGCTGCTGCTTTACTGCAGACCCAGGAGCATTTGGGGACTTCTCTGTGGTGAGCATTTAGGGAGCTCTTTGGACTTTGTGCCTCACCCTCTGGAGGGGTGGCTGATGGGGGGCTGCAGCACTGGATGGATGTTGCCGTAGCTGTCACCCAGGATGTGCTCTGACAATAGCCTTTTCTTTTCTTTCATATCTTTCTTTTTTTTGCTAGATTTCTTTTCTTTCTTTTCTTTTTTTCTTTCTCCTTTTCTTTCTTTCTTTCTTTCTTTCTTTCTTCTTCTTTTTTTTTTTTTGTTGAGGCAGAGTTTCACTCTGTCACCCTGGGTAGAGTGCTGTGGCATCTTATGAGCTTTTTCCTTTGGTTTCACTATTCCTTGGAGTTTTGGCTGCGACACTGGCTTTGTTTGGCTCTGTTTGCGGAGTCCCAGCAGCTAAGCTGCTGTCCACCAGCCCTCTCCTTCACCATCCTTTCTCTCAGATTTTAAAAAGTTACATTGAGAGATCACTCCTAACTAGTGATCCCTGAACAAAAAATCAATTATTAGATTTTTGTGGTGATAATTATAGTCATAATTGTAGACATTTTTTTCTACAGTGCTATTTTTCTTTGTGCTCCCACTGTATTTGTTAATCTATTGCTGTGTAACAAGTTCCTACAAACCTAGTGGCATAAAACACATTTGTAATCTCAGAGCCCTGTAGGTCAGGAATCTGGCTAGGTCCTCTAGGGTCAGACATCTTCAAGGCTGCACTCCAGGTGTCAGCTAGGACTGGTTCTCATCTGAAGGCTTGACTGTGGAAGAATCTATTTCCAGATTCATAGGGTGTTGGTGGGATTCATATCCTCTCTTGCTGATGGACTGAGGGCCTCAAATTCTTTTTTTTTTTTTTTTTTTTTTTTGCAGTTTTTGGCCAGGACTGGGCTTGAACCCACCACCTCCGGCATATGGGGCTGGTGTTCTACTCCTTTGAGCCACAGGTGCTGCCCGGACCTCAAATTCTTATTTACTATTGGCTAGAGTTTCTTTCTTTCTTTTTTTTTTTTAAACACTACACTTATTAACATTTTATTATATAGACACATATAATTTTGATATAGTTTGGACATAGTTATGATATAATTTTATAACTTTTGCTTACGGTTTTATGGTAAACATTTCAAAGTCAGGAAAATCTTTTAGTAGACCTCATTTTAAGTCACTTTATAATATACCATTAGGTTAGTATACCATAAAGTGGAATTACTAATTTCCATATTGGATGTGGAGCTGGTTTCTGATTTTTTTGTATATGTGATTATAAATAATGACATCATAAACAGCTGGCACTGTGAAGCTTTGCTCATATTTCCAATAAGTTCTTTGGACTAGATTTCTAGAAACACTAACTGGGCTATGAGATGAACATTTTTTAAAGAGTCCAGACACACATGGCCACCTTGTTTTCTATAAAGGTGATCAATTTACACTTCTACCCACTCATATTACCACACCCTTGCCAACACTGAGATCTTCAGTTTTATTTATTATTTATTTTTTTTGGGGGGGGGTATAATGTGCTGGTTTTATATACCATTTGAAATATTTTCACCAAACTGGTTAACATAGCCTTCACTGTATTTTATTAGTTATTGTGTTCAGACATTTATACTCTGCACTTAGTAAATTTAACACATACCCTTGTAAAATGCACCATAGGTGTGGTCCCACCAATTGCCCTCCCTCCCTCCAATCCTCCTCCCTTAGAGTTTCTTTCTATGTGATCCTTCCTGATACGGGCACTTGCTAGCCAGGGAGGGAAGCTCTTAGTAAGACAGATGTTGAAATCTTACATACTAGAACCATGGCAGTGACATCCTTTCACCTTTGCTGTATCCTACTGGTTAGAGTTAAGTCATAAGTTCTTTCTAAACTCAAAAGGAAGTGATTAAACAAGGGTATGAGTGCTAGAAGGGGATAATTGTAGGCCATCTTAGAGTCTGTTTGCCATACTGCCCATGAACTATTTAGTATCTACTTCTTCAATTAGATTTTTATTTGGAGTAACACATTCCTCTTTCAGACTTTAGGTAACATTGAGATAATGTAGTAATAGGGGCTCTTGGAAAGGACAGAACCAACAGGATATACACAAGATAGGGAATTGGCTCACACCATCCCAAAGATGAAGTCCTAACACATGCAGTCCACAAGCCTGAGAAATAGGAAAGCCAGCAGCATGGCTTCCATTCTGAAAGCTTCAGGACTGGGGAAGCTGACAGTGCAGCCTCCATTCTGGGGGCCACAGGCCTGAGAGACCTTGTGAGGCCTCCAGTGGAGGTCCCAGAGTCCATCTGGAGAATGTGGAGGCTAATGTCCAGGCATCTGCTCCTACAGGAAGAGACAGAGAAGATGCAGACACCAGCTGAGTATCCCCTTTCCTAGTCCACTTTGTCCTAGCAGGGAGCCCTGATGGTTGGGTGGTTCCCACCCCCTTTGAGGGCAGGTCTTCTTCTGCCAGTTTCCCAACTCACAGGTCAGCACCCTCTGGAAAGACCCTCACAGGCACATCTAGACATAGTGCTTCACCAGCCTTCTAGGCATCCGTTGGTCCAGTCAAGTTAACACCTAGTGTTAACCATCACAGATGGTAAAGCTTGAAATAATTACCTTGGTCAGAAAAGAAATTGTTCCTCTCCTTCCTCCTTAGGTCTGTTGCACTGTTGGAATGACGGTGGTGGGAGGGTAATGTTTGGTGTTTGAGTTGCCCCTGGGAAAGTCTGTCTGAATGAAATACTGCTGTGTGGAGCTTTGAAGAAGAGAGCTTTGCAAATTCAATTTATAAAAATGTTTTACACATTTATGAAAACATTCTAAAAGTCTAATTTTTGGAAAAGTTAAAAACAGAGGAATTCAGGATGAAACTAGGAAGTTAGGGTTGAAAGTGGGTAGGATTAAAGCTATGAAATCAGGATTGAGAGTGAGAAAAATGGTGGTTAGGGTGAGAATAATACCAAAGATAAACTGTTTTCTCATGGTGGCAGATTTTACCAGGACCAACATGTGAGGAGTTATACGGAAATGGAATATTATTTAAAGTTTTAAAGCTCTATATCAGTGATTTTCAGTTGGTATGCCCTGGCACAATGGTGCTGCAAAAACACTTAAATATCATTAATTTATTATAATAAATTATAAAAATAAGCTCAAAATGCATTATGCATATTGTTTTTTTTACTCTTTTTTTTTTGATCGACCTAATTTAAGTGTGCCATGGAAGTTTAACCACAGGTTCAAATGTGCCTTGACAAAAAGGTTGAAAAACATGCCATATATGCTTATGTTGTATATTTTTAATGACTTTATTCATTTCAAACTATTGTTCTTGACTTGTTAACAAGGTGAAATCCTGGGTGCAGTGGTTTACACCTGTAATCCCAGCACTCTTGAGGGGCAGAAGTGAGAGGATTGTTTGAGGCTAGGAGATTGAGACCCGGGCATTATAGCAAGACCCCATCTTTACAAAAACCTGAAAAAAATTAGCCTGGCGTGGTTGGGTTATCTGTCGTCCCAGCTACTGGGAGGTTGAGGCAGGAGGATCACTTGAGTCCTAGAGTTTGAAGTTGCTGTGAGCTCTAATGAAGCCAATGCTCAGGCGACAGAGACTATGTCTCAAAAACAAAGGTGGCAAATAGTATCTGGAAACGGATAACTGACTGCTTCATGATAGTCTGTGCAATTATTGATTGAATTCTTGCTTTAAAATGATTGACTTAGAGTTTAGAATATGAAACAATTCTCAAGAGATGGCTTAATGGAAAATACTGATTTTGATTGTATGTCCTTTACTTGAAACTCCAAACACCTGCATTTTTGGTTGGTGCTTACCCCTGAAGGCTGTTCTGATAGTACAAAGATGGAGCCAGAGTCATTAGCTATTTGTAATCAACATAAGACTGTCCTGGTCTTTATAAACTCATCTGGATCCTGGAGACAAACATTTTCACTTCTATCTGACAAAATTGGTTAATAAAAAAATGAATAGAAAGGAAAGAGTGAAATTTTTTAATTAAAAAGTGTTCCCTTCTCCATTGTGGCCCATGCTTTTCTGTTGTCGCTTTGAAATCTTTATCAATGCTCCCATTTCAGAATCGATCATTCATTTTATCCCTGCTGGTTACACTTATTTTTTTTCTGTTTTGGTCCTATTCTCACCTGTATGCTTGAGGGAAAGATATACTTTTATGGATATTGCCTCAGTTTGTTATTCTTTTGAATAAGTATAGTGGCTGACAAAGAGTATTGGCTCAGATATTTGCCTGATTCGGTTTATTGATGTGTTGTGAGGCTTTTCTTCTTCCTGCATTCCATCCTTTACTCCAGCGGGTCTCAAAGTGTGGACCAGTTCAAGGAGGTAGTGGTCCCTAGATTTTCAGAAGGTCTGCAGGTCAAAACCACTCTTATAAATGATAGGATGTATGCTTGTCTTTTTACTTCCATTTTCTTATGAGTACACCACAACTTGCAGAGTTTTGAGGAGCTGTGACACCGTTACCCTGAGGCTGACAGAGTGTGTGCTTGTGTATTATTCTGTTTCCAAAATTTCTCAGTTTTATTAATAATTTTGAATATGGTCAATGTTGATAAATAAGACCCCCCCCCCCAAACTAAAGTGCTTTTGGGTCCTTAACATTATGAAGTATAAATGAGTTAAGACCAAAAAAATTGAGAACTACTTTGTTACCTTATCATAGATTATATTGGGACAAATTCTCCATTAGCTCCCTGAAAAACAAGGTGTGAAGTAAAGTATAATAGCATTACAGTAGCTGTTTCTTAGGGCAGGAGTGAAGTACTGAAATTTCCAGGCTGGTGCTGTCTGAAATTAAACAGGCTGATTATTTAGGGATCCACTTCACTGCATGCTCCCAGGTCCTGGTATTTGTAGTTTTACCCATCCCTCACTTAACTTGCCAGGTAGGTGCTTAGAAACTGTGTAATCAAAACAATGTATAGCAAAACCAATTTTACCCTGGGCATAAAGAAGGGTAAATTTCCTAAGGCATGTTTCTGTTCACAAAACAACCCCAAACTTCAAATAAAGGCCCCAGACACTTCTAATGTTAAGCATTGAAACAAATGTGAGCCATTTAAAAAGATTAAATACAAGTAAGATAATTATTTACACAATTTTTGGCGAACCAGTAAGTGATACTGGTCACTTGTAGTGGTGGTAGGTTAAAGCAAGAACGAATGCCTGTAAGTGAAAATTGTAAGGAGCAGCGTCTACCACCATGAAGTTCAAAAAATAATAAGTGCTTGCTGAGAGCTTTCATAGTGCATGGTTTGTTGCCCTGCGCATGGATGATTATTGTGTGCTTTGTGAATTTTTATTCTACAATGATTTGTATTCATTTATTCATTTATTTTTCAACCCAGTTATTCTTGTTCAGGGTCAGGTAACCAGAGCTGATCCCAGCAGCTCAGGGTGCAAGGTGGAAGCCAGCCCTGGATGGGACGTCACCCATACACAGGGCTTACACCTGTGCACACACACCCCCTCTCACATGCCCCTGTTCATACTGAGACAACGTAGACACATAAGTTTATGGAGTGTGCATACCTTTTGGGTGTGGGAGCAAACTGGAGTACCTGGAGAAAACCCATGTCCCCAGCGTGGGGAATGAGAAATTTACCTGAGCAGGAATGGTGGAAAATGAGAAAGATAGACAAGAGACAAAAGAAAGGATGAGGTAGGGAGGTCTGATACAGCTAAGGACTGCAGCCAGCGCTGAACTGTGGAAATAGCTTTATTTATAAAGTATCTTTAACAAGGTAAAGATTGATACCCAGGGTAAAGATTAACTTTAAGGAGGAAAAGCTGTGTGCTTGCCAGTAATAAGGAAAGTATGCATGGGCCATGTGACTTCTGGTAGGTGAAAAGAATGTTTGATGTTCAAGGAGGAGCAGCAGCTGGGGTATTGTTCCCTGAACGTCTCCCCAGGCTGTGGCGGCCCTGCCACCTCACAGCCCGTATTCCACACCCATGCAGATGTGGGCGGAACCCGCAGGCTCCACACAGACAGTGGCCCAGGCCAGGAATGGAGTTTTTTTCTCATCAACATTGTAACAATATTTTAAGTACCTGCTGTATTTTCCCAAGGCTGGTAATTTTCTCAACAGGTACACATTCCAGTTTCCTGTCTTTGTCTCTCTCTGTGCTCAAGGTCTCATGTGCCTAAACCTAGTTGTCATTATTTTGTGAGTCCAGGAGGTGAAGATCCTCTGCACTGTATGGGGCTTCCTGAGTATTATATTTTCAATGTAGAGCTTTGTTCTTGCCATAAAGGATGCCTGGTGTCCAAACCCAGAGCCTCTCTGCTTTAGTTTCTCCAGAAATGAAACAGTTAACACTACCCCCCTCCCCCCCCCCCCAAGACTTCATGGCTTAGTTGGTACTGCTGTAACAAAAATACCTCAGTGGTTTAAACAACAGAAATTTGTTTACTCACAGTTCTGGAGGCTGTACGTCCATGACTGAGGTGCAGGGTTGGTGACTGGGGAGGCCACTCTCCTCCTGGACTTAGCTGGCATTTTCTCTCCACATCCTCATAGGGTGGAGAAAACAGAAAGCTCTGGTGTTTCTTTCTATTCATATAAGGCCAATTGTCCTATTGGATTAAGTTCCCACTGTTATGACCTCGTTTGATCTCAATTCCACCTTTAAAGGCCCTATCTCCAAACACAGCAGCATTCAGAGGTCCTGGGTGATAGGGCTTCAGCCGTGGATTTGGGGGCATTCCGTTAAGTCTGTAGCACTTAGGAAGGAAATAGCCCTCTGGCTTCATTAGTGGCAATTGTGTCTTGCGGAGGCTTAAGCTCTCTCCATACCTTTGGTCCAATTCTTCTGTTGTCAGTCCTGTTCTACTCTCTGCCTTCTGAGGTAACAGGTGCCTACAGTTACAGAACCCTTCTGGGATTCACAGTAGGAATCAGCTGGCTTATTGTGATACGTCTTCTGTGTAGGGACTTTGCAGAGTGGAGAAAGTCAAGTGAGACTTAGTTTTTAGCTGTATCCTTCCCATCTTCCAAAATGTGTTGATTTTTCTCATCTGCTTTGTTTTTCCCTTGCTCTTTTTGTCTACACTGGTTTATACCTTAAAAAAAAAAGTCTGTTTCTTTAAGAAATATGAGTGAAGAAACAAAAGTTAGAACATGTGTTCAGTCTGCCATTATATGCTGGAAATGAGTCATTGATAGAAATTCTAATGTTAACCAAATGCGCACATCTGGCACAAGACCTATGAGTTGGGATTTTTGTGTTATTCTCTCCCCATCTTATTTTGGGTTATTTACACTTCTTTTGCTATTTTGTTTTATCCATTGTTATGTCTTATATATGTTTTAAGTAAAAATTACACTATACATACTTTTCGCAGTCTACTTAGAATCGATATTTTAACATTTCAATGGAATATAGATAATATGAGTCCCTTTATCCTCTGCTCTTTTTTTTTTTTTTAATTTCAGATTAATGTGGGGGTATAACCAGTTAGATTCCATGTTTGCATTTGTAAGGTTAAAGTGCAATTTGTAGGGCGGTGCCTGTGGCTCAGTGAGGAGGGTGCCAACCCCATATACCCAAGGTGGTGGGTTCAAACCCGGCCCCAGCCAAACTGCAACAAAAAATAGCCATGTGTTGTGGTGGGCGCCTGTAATCCCAGCTACTCGAGAGGCTGAGGCAAGGGTATCGCCTAAGCCCAAGAGCTGGAGGTTGTTGTGAGCTGTGATGCCATGGCACTCTACCAAGGGCAACAGAGTGAGACTCCATCTCTAAAACATAAAATAAAATAAAATAAAATAAAATAAAATAAAATAAAATAAAATAAAATAAAATAAAGTGTGATTTATAGGTATGTGTCATATACCAGTGCAATGTACCTATTGGGTGGGAATTTACTCAACTTCTCCCCTACATCCCCTGCTTAAATTTCATTGAGTTTTTCTCTCATACAAGCATATAGTGTTAGTCTACTAGTTCTAGTTTAGTACTGGGTACACGAGAGATTTGTTTTTCTATTCTTACGATACTTCGCAGAGGAGAATGGACTCCAATTAGTCCTTCCAGGGTGTCAGAAAAGTTACATAACCCCCATCTTTTTAATGGCTGAATAATATTCCATGGTGTGCATATACAACAATTTATTAATCCATTCCTGTGTTGAAGGGCACTTGGGTTGTTTCCACATCTTTGCAGTTGTGAATGGTGCTGCTGTAAACATTTGAGTGAAGTATCTTTGTGATAGAATGCCTTGTTTTCCTTTGAGTAAATACCTAGTAATGGGATTGCAGGATCAAATGGTGGGTCTACTTTTAGCTTTTTGAGGAAGCTCCATACTGCCTTCCGGTCTGCAGTCCCACCAGCAGTGTGTAAGTGTTCCTTTCTCTTTGCCTCCACACCAACACCTGTTGCTTTAGAACTTTATAGTGTAAACCATTCTCTCTGGAGTTAGGTGATACCTCATTGTGGTTTTGATGTTCATTTTTCTGATGATTAGAGACGATGAATATTTTTTCATGAAGTTTCTGTTCTTTTCCCTTGCCTACTTTTTAATGGGGGTAATTTGCTTTTTCTTGTTGATTTGATTGAGTTCTTTGTAGATTCTGGTTATCAACCTTTTGTTGGATGGCAAACATGCAAATATCTTCTTCTGTTCTGTGGGTTGTATTTTTACTTTATTGATCATGTCCTTAGCTCTGTAGAAACTCTTCAACTTGATCAGGTTCCATTTATTTATCAATATTTTCATTGTTGCTGTGATTGCCAGTGGGGTCTTTTTCATAAGTTCTTTCCCTAGGTCAGTAAGATTAGGAATTGTTCCCACAGTAGTGTTTTTCTTTTAGTTTCATGTCTTAGATTTAAATCTTTTATCCATTGTGAGTTAATTTTTGTAAGTGGTGAGAGGTGTAGATTCAGTTTCAGTCTTTTGCATGTGGCTAATGAGTTCTCTGAGCACCATTTATTGGATAGGGATTCTTTCCCCTAGGGTATGCTTTGTTTGCACTGTCAAAAATCAGATGGCAATATGAAGCTGGTTTCATCTCTGGATTCTCCACTCTGTTGCATAGGTCTATGCCTCTATTTTTATGCCAATACTGTGCTGTTTTGGTCACTATAGACTTGTAGTTTAGTCTGAAGCCTGGTCAAGTAATGCCTCCAGATGTGTTCTATTTCATAGAATCACATTGGCTATTTGGGTTGTTTTCTGATTATATGAATCACAGAGCTATTTTGTCAAATCTGCAAAGTAATTTTTTTTTTTTTTTTTTTTTTTTTTTTTGTGATAGGGTATCACTCTTGCGCGTGGGTTATATTTTTGTGGCTTTAAAATGGGTCACGTAAACCAAAAAAACTTGATTG